>PVJO010019154.1:0-35149 GCA_004026905.1 Hystrix cristata | reverse complement strand
TCATAAAGCAGAATCCAATATAAACCAGGAATTTGCATGTAGTGGGTATTTTGTTAGTAGAGTGATTTTCCCCCCTGCTTGTAGCAGGGATAATGAGGGATTGGAAAAGATATAGAGGTAATGAGGAAAGTTCTATTAGATGTAAAACTTACAATAGGACATTACTTATGCTTTGGGAAACTTGAGTAGATAGTTTATAAACAGTGAAAGGTGATAGTAGTGGGTCAAACCATGTAAATTTTATACAATCTTTACTCATATGAAAAAGGAAAAGGAGAGAGAAAACAAGAAGAAAAGGAAAAACAGCATTTGCTTAAGGAAGGAAAGATATGAGCCAAGCAGGAGTCAATAAAAGTAAAAATCAAAACAACAAAAACAAGAAAGAATATGTAGACAAGAGAATGTATTGGACAGGTATCAGTATGAATAAGAGAAGGAGAAAATAAGGAGAAACAAAACCAATATATACATATATTATGTATACATACACATACAGTGGGATTTCTCTGATGGCCACCACTCTGTGAGGGGCACAGGCCGAAACCTGATTCTGTGCTCATTAGCCCTACCACGCCTGCAGTGGTCAGTGCTGGGTACTATGTTGATCCTGGCCTCCAAGCACAAAGTCTGGGGGCAGTTGTCAGACTGCAGCAATCTGGGAGATCTTTGGTAGCCCACCCACGTCTCCTTATAGTTTATGTCTCTAAAATTTTCCTTAGTGGTGTGAGTATTGTTGGCTTTACCAGATAGTGATGGCTTAAATCAGAAGAGAAATGGGACAAGGAAAAGAAAAAAAAAAAAAAAAAGAAGAAGAAGACACTGAGGGAGAGAGGTAACAGTGTTTTCAGTGCAAGGTGTTTCCCACCCTATTTGACGTTCACCCTGCTGGTGGGTGGGCCAAGCCAGCACAGATCCGTACTGGAAGTGGCCTGACCTGCAAGCTCAAGCCTCTGGCCCACGATGGAGTCCAGAGCTGTCTTCCCCAGGAGGGGGCGAAGCCAGCGCAGATCCGCACCAGGAAGCGCCTGACCTGCAAGCTCAAGCCTCTCTCCAAAGATCGGTTTTTCATACTTTTGGAGCTTACTTTTTTAAGCTAACAGTTCCTTCCCCCTCTCTTTCTTTCCTTCCCTCCTTCACTTCCATTCTTCCTTCCTTCCTTCTCTCCTCTCTTCTACGGTTATTTAAATTCTTACCATGCACCAAAATTAATTCACTGGTTGTGAGCATATGGCCATTACTTATGCAGTAAACTTGGATAAGATCACTGGGAGAATGAACCTAGACAGGACAAGGAAAGCCAAAGATAAGCTCTGGGGTGTTCACCACAAAGGTGGAACCAGAGGGGAAACCAGAAGCACAGAGAAGCAACATCAGCCAACAATGTAGCCAGAAAACCAAGCATCTAAAATCACCTGGAAGCCTGGAGAGGAAATCGTCTCCAAGGAGGGAGCACCCACTGTGAACTGCTGCAGGGGACTCTGGGTGTGTGTGCAGAGGATCCCCTGATGTAGCACTAACAAGCTGGACAGAGCAGCATTGAGGACCTGGTGGGGATAGAGGTGGTCATTTGGAAAGGACGAAGGTGAGAGGAGTTGAAATTAGGGGTCAAGGATGACGCACCTTTAAAGAATTTTACTGTAACAGCAATAAAGAAATGGAGTGGTAGCTGGGAGGAAAAGCGGCATCAAGGTACAATGAAAACAATTTCTCCCATTTAACTCCTGTGTACCTAATAAAACCACATTTTATTCAAGCATTCCCTGTAGACAGTCGTTTACTTTATTTATAGGTTTTTGACACTATCAACAATGCTATAAATAAGACACATGCACATAGTTACAGAGTAGTGATCAAGTTTTCTCTTTCACCCAGTCACTCCCGTTCTTACACATACAGATTTATAGATTAGAGTCTTTTGTTATTTTTGTGGGCTAGATTATCAGGAATGGGACGTCTGAATAGAATAAGTACTGATATAGCTGACATTTAATAAATATCAACCATTTCACATACATTTATTAATATCATACATACATTTCTAAACCAGAAATATTTGACTATATCCTTTTGTTTGGAATCCTCACTGTCAAATAAAATACAACCTTGGGTTGTGTTTTCTGCTTCAAAGTGTCAGACAAGATCCAGTAAATCATGGCAGGCATCTTATTTGATCTTTGAAACAGGACAGTGATATTTCCTATTTTATGACACCCAGTTTAGAGATCAAAAGAGATAAAGATACTCCTATATGGTAGAGCCATCGTAAAACCCAGATTGTCTGATTATAGATTTATTTTGAGTTCTCCTATGCTGTAGGGGCCTATAGTCTCTTCTTTGGGCACTAGTTTTATTCACAAATCATTTTCAACTTCTCTATTGGAGGACAGAGCAAGTGCTTTTCAGACTGAACCTACAGACCTGTCTGCAAAGACTGCTTGCTGTCTGCCCTCCTTCCCTGGACCCCACGTCCACTTGGCTCTGAGTGTCTTCTCACCCTGAGGTCTCACAGAACCTCAACACATATTGCATATTCCTTTAGCAAAACAAGTCCCCTGGCAGGCACCCAGGAACACAGTTATACACAAAGCTCCCCAAGATGGTTGGACTCTCTCCAATTGTGGTTGTAGGTGGCTGCAAAGGCAGAAATAAACTCAGGTCCTGGAGACCAGACCAGAGACATTGTGGCTCGGTGGATGGAACCACAGGCATTCGGTACAGGCAGCTACCAGTAGCCTCTACTCAAGTCCTGCCAAGAAAAACAGAGCATAGTAAAACTCCAGGATTTTTACATCCTGGCCTTATCTTCTCTTTGGAGATGCAGTCCTGATGCTCTTGAGTCTAAGATCATTAGTTGATCACTAGACAACACTAATAGTTACAGTTAACACCTTAGAAGCCAGCAAATAAGAAGTTACAGGCACCCACATGCGTTGTCTGCCAAGTTCAGAAAACCTCTGAAATATACCTTTGATTATTTCTGGTTTAGAAATAGTAAGCAATATACTTAGGATTACTCTCCTAGCAAGGAGCAGAGTCAGTGCTGAGACTCAGACTTCCCTGAAAATGCTCATGGTCTTTCTACTTTAACACATCACTCTCATAATTGTGATAGTAAGGATAAGAATATTTGTGGGTATTTTAATAGAGTTGGGTTCAGACTCAAGTAATTTACACAAATTGTTTCAGTTATCCTTGTAACAATCCTAGTTTTATCAACTATTCTCACACTGCAATCTTTTAACAATTATCATTTTCTTAAACATATGAGAAAACTAAGTCTTAGGTATCTAAGTAATTTGCTTACAGTCCGAGAACTAGTGAGACCCAGAGGTGAAATGAGAGATTTCATATCTGTCACCCAGGGCCTGCATTCTGGACTTGGTCTCTTTGCTTAATACATAGTGAATCTCCATCTCTGTGACTTTCTGGGGGAAAACTTGAACATATTTCCTAGTAACAATAAAAAATAATATTTCTCAAGGCTCAGATAATACTTAAAATCTGATAGGAGAATAAATTATCAAATGAATGAGTTTTGGATTCAGGGAACTATTATTAAGATTTATCTTTAAAATTGTAAACTTGTGTGGTTTCTCTTCATAGAACCCCCAAGTGCTTGGATTATTGTTAGCATACGGAAATTAATACATAAATGTTCTTGCAAAGGAAAGAAGGAAAAATTGCCTAATTAAAATGCTCAACTATCAGTCATACACAAAGGAAGGGTGGCCTCCTGCTATTATTTAATGAACGGCTTGTCTCGCATTCCTGGGCTTTACCTTTGATGACTATAGCCTTTCAGTTTGCAGGGCCAGTTACAATGAGAAGTTAGGATAATGACCTCCATGATCTGAATCTCCAACTCCACCCAGAATCAGTGACTTGCTAGAAAAGGAGAGAGAGTCCATAAGGCACTTATGGTACTTCTCCACTAGAATCCCTGGAGCCGGGCCAGACCAATAAAGGATGGGCGGGGAACACAAGCTGTTCATAATAGGGTCCAGGTGGAAGCCTCATTTCCTAGAGATGCAGATTGAATAGCAGGAAATTCTAAGATTTCAATTGATGCAGCATAGACACAGACACTTCCATGTACTTACCATGTGCACACATGCATGTACACACACACACATATCTGCCATGATACACACACACATACACAAACACACACACATGTTTCTTACCAGAAAGATGAACATTTCAGAGTTTCCTTTTATTTACCAATCACGTTTTTATTTTCTGATGATTTACTATCCCCTGGAGGCACTGCCCCTCGAGGGCTAGCCTATGTCTTAGAGACAGAGAACAACTTCTCCAGGAACGTGTTTTTCCAATGCGAACCCAGCAGTCCAGAGCACACATCTGTGACTACCTCCCTCGCTGGGCTCTCACCTTCCTTGACATTCTTCACCTGCCTGAATCAGCCAAGGGCCGTGCTGTTCTGCTAAGGACAGTCTCCATACCCTGGAATCCCCTGCCGTATTCAAACTCACCAACAATACACTGGGTTGCTCTGCCTGTCGGTTCTCCAATATGGACCATAAGAAAGCTCTGGCTTGCACGTCTTCCTCTCCCCTTCATCCTGACTGGCCTTGGCGCTTCTGTGTGTGGCTTCCCATGGTATGTTATGACGTTTCCTCTCCTTCTGGGGTGTGTAACAAACTCTTTTCAGTGTTTGTTATCCTTATCCCCTCATCTATTGTTCTTAGTGTACCTAAATAGTAATAAAGCCCGTATTAAAATAACTCCGGACACATCATTTGGGAACTTATTCTTAAATAAGAATGACAGAGTTGGTGTCATAAACTGCCCAGGGATTACAAGAATGTCCCCAAAGGCAAAGGAGAGCACCGACTCTTACCTTTGGATGATAAGGTCATGTAGGGAGACACATGTCAGTGGTCACTCCCGCTGATGAAAGGTATAGTAGTGATAAAAACTGCCCCGCATCAGCTCCCGTGAGTGTGAACACTCTGAATTCAAGGCACTTGGCCCTCTCTGTGGCATTCATGACAGCAACATTGACTTAGTCTCGCAGGGCTGTACGAAGTGCCCACAAACTCTGCACCACTGACTCGAGAACTAACTGGTCAGGCCTTCTTTGGGGTAAGTAGAAATATAGTAAACCTTCTAGGTAATTACGCCTTTTCTATTAAAGATAATGCTTTGCCAATTTAGGAAACAATTTAATTTAACTAGCCAGAAATTGCTAAGTACTTGTAGCAAAGTTTAAAGAAACACCAATATTTAGAAACAAATTAAAAGGTTTCTCGACTACTATGCAATTATTGTCAATAACTACTTCATCTAACAGGAATGTTCCCAAGAGTCAATAAAAACCAGGCTTGTCCCTGTTTGTTGGAATTAGAGGGTCAACAGGACTTGCTTTGCAAACAGAAAGAATATCAAAGAGTGTTCACTTTCCAGTGTAGTCACTAAATCAAGAGCTTTATCTCCACCCGCATGTAGGTTTGACCAGAGATTCTGCAGTGCCCTCTTTGTGTGACCTTGGGCAATGTGCTTACCCTTTCTTAGCCTCGATTTCCCTTATCTATGACATGGATACAAGTAGGACCCACTTCAAAGTATTGCTGTGAGAACTGAGTAAGTTAATACATGTGCATTGCTCCTGTAACTGTGGGCTACCAGTAGATACCTTCTAGGTACTCCAAAGAAAGGAAAGTATATACACCACATGTTTTGTCAATTACTTCCAAGGTACTTGCTTCTCATTTAGTGTTTAATTCTAGCAGGACAAGCCTCATTGTACTTTGATTCTCTACTCGAGGAGTTTGTCCCAAACATAAAAATGTTCTATGATCTCATGCATATTCAGTAGAATTCATGACTTCCTTTCATGTACTTAAAGTCTTATGATACTCTTTCAAAATATAAAATATATGTATCTACTTATTCCATTCCTTTTTAATTCTTTAAGCCTTGTGTTTAATGTAATTGTTTTGGTCTGATTATTAATTTAATTACCAAATTAAGCAGGTCATTGAAACCTAGTGTATTAAACTGCTATGTCTTACTCTCCACCTTTAGAACACTACAAACCATTTAAATAAAACAGTTTTAAAATAGACAGACACTGCGGTTTCCTTACATCTTTCTCCAAATCCTTCGAAAATTACTACTAATGTCATTCAAGTTGGGAAACTTAGTCATAGTTTCTAAACCTTATGGATGTGTCCCAGAATGAGAAAAGACAGAGGATAAGTCTGCAACAGCTGGGAGAGGTTTTGTGGATTTCATAGCGGTTGAGAACTACTAACAAGGAAATATTACACATGGCCTTTGGCAGAAACATATTAAAATCCAGAGGCTTTTGTTATGGGCTGAGCAGGGTATTATTCATAATTGTTATTTGATTTGGTCTTCTTCCCATCTTCTTTTTAACAGAAAGCTTTTTTGCCTTGAAAAATTACACCATTTAAAGATTCCCTACGTCTGTGATTACATGCTGCATAACCTGGCAAATATTCCTCAAATAAAAGCCCACAAGGCCAGTAAAATTTGCAGTAGCAGATGGCATTTTCACCACCTAACAGAGATAGTTTTTCACAGAGGTAAAAGAGGGATCCACTCACTCTTAAGTGGTGCCAGGAAATGTCCATCATTCCCAGAATATCTCACTATTTAACAGACTTCATTAATCCCCAGAGCATCCTAATAACGGCAAGAAAGCATCTACACTCATCTGTCTGGCTCCTTCTTGTGTCACCAGCCTCATCTCATTCCACTTCTTGGCTCTATACATCCTAAACTCCAGCCGTTTGCACCTTTAATGTTCCAGGTTTCACAGCTGACAAGTATCCCAAGCAGCCAATAACACATAATAATAGGTAAATTTATTGATGCACTAATTTTAATCATGCATGTTTCAGTCTGTTGAGCCAAAGGGAGTTATTATGCTGCTGAGAGTAGCAGGCTGCCCGGCCCTGGCTTTTCAATAGCACTTTGCCATTTTTCTGTGTATTTCTGTATGTGCTCTTTATCGGGTGTAGTAGGCTTTATTGCCTCAAGAATGTTGTGCTACAAACAACCTCAAGTCTCAGCCTCAGCAACCTATATCAATAATCATTTATTTTGCCACTCTGTCGGGGAGGGGGATCACTGCTAGAGTCCTTCTGGACTTACAGGTCCTTAATCATCTGCAGGTTGTCCAAAAGTTTTTGTCCGGCCAGGATCACTTGTGAGTCTGCAGCTGACAGGCTGCTGGCTGGCCTCATATGGCCTTCTCCAGCACAGCCCCGGAAAGTCGGTTCTGCTTCACTTCTCTTCCATCCTCCTGCTGGCCAGTCCAGATCTGTTCTCACAGCATTGGTAGAGCCCCCATAGAAACCAAGATTATGGACACCTACACCCATGCTTGTATCATACTTGATAACATGCCGCAGCCCTAACACATTGCATAGCCGTGGCTCCAGGTACACCAAAAGATGCTGCAAAGCTATATGACAGAGGGCAAGGAGAGAGAGAAAGCGAGGAATTAGGGCCATTTTTATAGTTAGTCTGCTGCAGAGAAGAAATGCAGTCCAGGGTGGTGAAGTGAGAAGGCCTCCCTTCTAGTGCACTTGAATTTGGGGATGAATTCAACTATCTACCTCTATAGCACTGTGTGGGTGGCTCTTTCCCTCACCGATCATGGTACTTTTCTATCCCATCCAGTACTATGCCAGTTCTCAGAGGTACAGAGACAGGATAAATAAAACCGAGTCTCTGAGAAGAGAACACAGTTACTAGGATAGCTGACATATTAGAATTGGCTTGGGGATACAAATAACTGTAGCTGCATGTTTGGCTCACCAGAGAGTATGCTGAAATGTGCCCCATTTAGCACCACCCCAGCACCTGTCAACACCAGTGACATTGCCCCTGGGTGGATGGCACTGCTGACTGATTGACACACAGCTGCAGTGACACAGCCTTAACTGGCTCATACCATTGGCAGTATTACACTCACTGACTGACTTAGGTCACAGCCACCTCCCATTTTCAGGGAACTGTGGAAAGCATGGGTGAATGGTAGGCCATGGGTGCCATCCTCTACCAGACCCTATGTACAAGGACTCTGGATCACCTCTACTAAGTTGTGTTCTAGAAAACAGCTGGATGGGAAACAACCCAGACACAAAAGCAATGACAGCCAGGTCATAAACGTCCTCTAGATTGCTTCTAAAATCTGCCTTGAAACTTGGCCACCGGTTCAGCTTTACTCACAGTTAAGAATACTGGAAACTTGAAAACACAGGAATAGGAAAGACATAGAAAGCATAGTGAAGGTCTAATATTTATTCTGTAGACACAAAGGTGTGCCTGTGCCAAGGTAAAGAGGGAGACACAAAGTGGGGAGGACAAGGGCAGTGTGTGGTCATCAATTGTGGCTGCCCAGACTTTAGAACAAAAAGATCCCGAGTCTGGTGGTGGGAGATAGTATTTGGGGCGAGGCTTCATTCGAGGCTACAAAATTATACTTTGGGGGTTTTCTTTCACAGGAATATAAGGAGGTGTCAGGGGAGATAATAGAACTGAGAAATGAGTTCAAGAGAAATGAGTGCAGGGAGTTGAGCTCGAGAGACCTGTGTTTTGGTTCTTGGCCAGAGCTGTGTGTCTTTGAATTTCACCCTGATGCGAGTATTGAAAACACACACATACACACACACACACACACACACCATTGTTGGTTTGCTGGCTACCCTGCTATAATGTAACCACCTTGAAACCTCATACATTTCACCTAAAGTCTCTTCAGAGGAAGGTGGAGATAAGTAGACCTCAAAAAGTGAACAAGGTTTTAGTTAGGGGGGCTTTTCTCCATGCACAGACAGGAGAAACAGCTTTGTTCAATAAAAGAATACTGACTTAGGAACCACATACATCTGCTTTCAAATACTGGATGAGCTGTAGAACCTTAAGCTGGACTTCTGTTCCTCTTCTTCCTACTGCACTTACAGGGATGATGCTCCCTTGCAAAGAAATCATTAGTATCAGAGAGGACACATTAATTACTGGTGCAAATGCATGCCAAATAATCTCCTTCGTGGATATTAAATTGTGCCAGTAATTTTTTGTTTTATTTATTTCATTTTCGCTTTGCGGTAACTGCTGGGTTGCTTGGAATAATTTCTGATTCCTTCTTAGCAACCAGAAAAGTCATTCTGAATCTATCTCACATTCCCTCTCCTTTTTATACTTTACTTCTCTATAGTGATAATTCATTGTGGTGTCAACTCAACTAAGGAATGCCCAGTTGATGAGTTTGGCGTAATTCTGGGGGTGGAGGACTGACTTACTGAAGAGGAAAGACCCACCCGGCATGTGGTGACACAAACCAATATGACTGTGGCCTGGATGGAATAAAAAGGGAAAGAGATGGGAAATCGGCCCCTCTATTGCTTCTTCAGAGGAGCCGCAGCCTTCTTCATCACCTTTGGATGCTCCTTTCCGGTTCCTTTAGGCTTCTTGCATAGAACTTTTGGCTTTTCAAGCCAGGCCCTTCAGCTTCCTGATATGGATTCTGTCCTAGTTACTTTTCTTGTTGCTGGGACAAAATACTCAACACCCAAAGCTGAAGGGGGAAATGCTTATTTGGCTTACAGTTTACAGACACCGAGGCAGGGTGGCATGGCAGACAGGCGTCACAGAGGAGAAACTGCTCACAGCAGGCAGAAGGCAGCTAGGCAAGCAAGGGAATTTAGCAAGCGTCTTTCTGCCCCTTATATCTCATCCAGGCTGCAAGGATCAGGGCAGTGCCAAACCAATCAGTGGATTGATTTAGTGATCACACACCCTGAATCTTAGCATCACACACTCTTGATTCAGCCACCTCAGAAAAAGCCCCACCTATGATCTGAAATGTAAGGCTTTGGAGGGCATCTAGGCAGCAAACCCTAACATCCCACCCCGGTCCCTCAAACATTCAACCACAACCCTTTATGCAAAAGTCATTTAGTCCATCTCTAAGAGTTGCCAAAGTCCTAACAGTTTCAGCATTGCTGGAAAGTCCAAGTCCAAAGTCTCTTCTGAGATTTAAACTCTAAACTGTGAGCCCCTGTAAAAATGAGTTAAACCCTTCCAACATAGAATGACACAAGATAAACATTGCCATCCCAAAAGGTACACATGGGGGATACAAAGGAATGGGACCAAAGCAAGTCCAAAATTCAGCAGGGCAAATGTTAAGTCCTGCATGTGCAGCATCAGAGGTGGTCTGTGGTGAAGTCTGAACTCCAAGGGGCTTGGGTGGCACTCCTGGTGGTGGTAGCTCTCACAGCTTCTCTCTTGGGCCGGCTCTGCTCCCTCCTTGCAGTTTTCTTCAGATGATCAACGTTCCTGGCTCCTCCAAACTTCTGGGGTCTCCAGTGCACTTCGGCTTCATGCTCATAGCTTCACACGCCGCCCTCTCAGGGGCACGCTGCCTGGCCTCCCAGGCCTTCTTCTGAAATCTGGGTGGAAGCCTTCCTGACCCCACAACTCTTGCATTCTGTGTGTACCTAAAACCAGGGCCACGTGGATGATGTAAAAGTCTGCTTCCAGCTGGAGCCCAGCTTCCTTCACTCTTGTCTGTAGGAGTTGAGTGCCTGGATCGCTGAGCACCCTAAACCCAGTCCCGAGGATCAACTTCTCTAGGCTGCTGCCATTCTGGGACGTGGTGTTCTGGGCCTGTCATCCCAAAGCAAATTCTTTCACCTTTGCAGCTCTGAGGCTGGAGTCCTGCTGGTTCTCGTGATGTCCTCAGGCTACTTTTTCTGTTGTCTTCTTCTGAAATATATGGCTTTATCTTGCTAGTCTTTTCAGTGACCAATCTCTCCTGTATTCCATCTTTTCAGGCTGCAACTTTACTGGAGGTTCTTTTCTGGCCAAACTCAGAATGTTTTGAATCATTCTGTTGGGCTCTTTGCTCTCGATTCTCAACATAAATCTGGCTAAAAGCCACCAACAGAAGCCGTGCCACTGCCTCAACATTAAATTGTCTTGAAATTTCCTCTACAAGATTAATTAGTCCACTATCCTTAATCTCAGTCTCCAGCAAAGTCTCTGGATATGAGCAAAACGCAGACAAACTTTCTGTCAGGCCATAACACACACGGTCTGGAGTCCAACAGCCAATGCGGTCCTTCTTCCCAGCAGAAACCCCCTGAACCTGGTCTTTACTGGCAAATCTCCTCTCAGCATTCTGGTCTTCTGAGCTCTGAACAGAATCTCCTACCAAGTACTGATGAAGGCTTTCCAGGGCTTCTCTTTCAGGTGACATTTCCAAACTTTTCCTAACTCTTTCCCTTCCCACAAGCTAGCTCCAAAGGCTCCTAAACCAGATGGTAAAGTATAGTCACAGCAATGACCCCACTTCTCTGGTACCAAATTCTTGTATTACTTACTTTTCTAGAGTCAATGGTTTGCAAGAGAGCAGATTTAATTCAGGACATTCACACATTACAACATTCACACACACATGCACTGGAGACCCAAAAGATCCAATCAAGAGCTGGGAGCCCACAGCACTGTCCCATGTACACCCGTGTCTGCACTAAATGTCTGAAGAAATTTTTACTGGAACCAGGATACGATGCTTGCAGTGGAGATGAAGATCAGAGCTCACCTGAAGTGAACAGCAGCCATTCTCGATGACAGCAAGGCCCCGAGCTCTTTCTGCGATGAGAACAACCAAGTTCCCTTCTGGAGAACCAGCCGCAACAGAACTCCTGGGATCTTCTGCTCCTGTTCTCTTTTATGTTGTGCAGGCAACAATCTTCAGGTGGATTTTCTATGCCCAGAACCACACTGACTCAATCCAGCTGGGTGTTCTGCTCACGTCGATCATATCAGTCCACCACAGATATACATGGGACTCTGCAGTGAGCTCCAGGCCTTTGACTTTTGACTGGCTTCTCTAGTGCTCCAGTGCATAGACTGCACTTTTGCATTCTTCCATTCCTTACTCTGTAAGGTAAGCATTATATGTTTACCTTGTAATTCCTTTATATATCATACAGCACACACACACATGCATATATATATATATTTTTCAAATTAAATCTATTCCTCTAAGTGAACCCAGCAATACATCTACCTTGAATCAACTTGCTATATTTTAAGGATGCTGCTTAAAATACTCTTTCAACAAGTCAGAGTACAACTCAATCAATCAATACATTATCATCAGGATAAGAGATTCAGAAATTTCCACAGAAGCCATTCCCAGAAGGGCTCAGAAAGGGTAAGTCGGACTGAACATTGTTAGGTACAAAATATCTTTTCATTGAGCATTGACTCCTTTGTTTTCAAGTTTTAGAAATCACAGTAATATGTTAATGTTAAATACCATGCAGAATTACATTCAGATAGTGGAGCCGGTAATCATAGCTTGGGGTATATGGTCTTTACTTCCTGGAAATCCAGGAAATGATCTATAGGACTCTCAGGGGAGATGTTCTTTCTTCCATCCAGGGCTCTCACCTCATTCCTGACTCCCCGGGGTCTTACAGTTCTGAGTCTAATCTCTCTTCTTTAAACAGCTTTGGATCCTGGGAAATTGACCAGGCCCCAGTAAGGAACTCTCTTGGAAGCCACCCCACCCAGACAATAATTTCTATGGAAATGGAGCCTGACCCCAACTGTAATCTTAGTTTCCAATTTGTTTCTCCCCAACGTTTCTCATTATTATGGGTTTCCTTGTTCATCCTGTATAGATGGGAATTTGAGGCACTAGTCCCTATTACGGCAGTCTAGTGCAACAGCTGAGACACTGCAGTCTGGAACGAAAGGGCCTGAGTTTCACATTGGCTGTTTCACTTAATATGACATCCAGAAGCTTATTTAACTTGTCTGAGTTTCAGTATTATGATCATAAAATGGAGTTCATCAGAGTCCTTATGTTAAAAGTATGTTGTGGAAGTAAATGGATTAAACCGCGTGCTGTATATAAGCAAGACTCCAATAAATACTGGTGATTTTTGTCAATATCCGTGTTTTTCCCCAGTTTCCCATTTTTGTGCTCCACCAGCTCAGGATCTTATAGAAGAATCTTCCTGACTCTGCAGTCTGCAGGGAGGAAATAGACTGAGGAGTTGACATTCCTACGTGATGATAAAAGGCACATCTTGGACAGGAGGAGGAGCGGCCAGAGTGGAGAGGGCCTTCCGTCCTGAGCACCAAGCTACGGGGACATGATGTTGTTCCCAGTTCGATGGACTGTGATCTGCTCTTGGAAACTAGAAATGACATCAACTTCAGTCCTTAACCTTGGAGGGATTTTGTGATGCTTAAATGGAAAAATATAAATAATATTCCTAGCACAAGAGTTGAGACAGTTTAAGGTTCTCATGTTTCCCTTTTTGTTTCAGTTTCTGGGAAGCTCACGGTACTAGAGAAAACTCATCCAGTCACGATGCACATTTTCTCACAATCACTCTCTTTTCCATTTGTCTTGCTTCTGTTCTCTTAGTCTTCATATCTATCGATCCATATTTACTGACCCAGTATGGGTGATCTTACTGTAAGCCACATTAAAAGCTTTCACAAATTCCAGTGTTTGTAACCAAAGTCTGACAGGTTTCACTTCAGTTCTTCCTGGCGTGCTGAACACCAGTTGCCAGCCCCGCATAGGGGACCGTGCTTCCCCGAGGAAGAGGAGGCAATAATGGATATGAGTGGAAACATGGGAAAAAATAAACTCTAACTTCTGAATATTAAATTTGTTTAAGACTAGGAAATAGTCCTGTATTCTGTGTAAGAGAACAGGGGCCCCTCGCTGACCTTCTCTTATGCAGGAAAATGACTAATTGACCAGATATTCCTGTCATTCACTTCTAAGGAAAGGCAGTGATGAAGGAAGGGATGCAGTTTTTACTAGTTTCCAGGTACTATGCAGATACCTCATATATGTTGCCTCATTAAAACCTCAAAACAGCCCCCTGCAAGGAGACAGTTGTAGAGAATGAGGAAACTGAGGCTCAGAGAGATTAAGGGTCATGTCACTTCTAAGTGGAAAGCTAGGATTGAAGCTCAATTTTATCTCATCCCAAAGTCCAAGTTCCCCACACATGTCAGTTCTGTGTAGAGTAGCTAATGTCATATGGAATATAGAGAGATTTTCTAAATTTCCAAAATCCCACAGCAGAACAGGAAATAAATGAAAAATGTACAAACTCCCAGGCTTCCACAGCAAGCAGGAAATCAGTTCTCCATGAGTTGATCCTGCCAAAGAGCATTATGTAGAGTCTGCCCTAGAGCCAGGGTCCATTTCTATGGTTTGTCCAGCAGGTCCCACCCATCCTCCAGAAATGCATTTTTTACTAAGGACTCTGCTTTATGTGTGTCCAGTTTCTTCATGCATCATGGTTGGAATCTGTAACTAGAGGAAGGGCCTCTCTCAAACCAGATGCTGCCAGATCTTCCATCCTCTGGATGCACAATTTTGCCTTTTCAATTTTTTGGTAATATTTCAGTGGAAAATAACCCCCAGGCAGCATATTGGCAAGTTCTGTCCTCCAGCCCTATGCTGGGGATAAGGGCTCCTCTGTGTATAACATTGACATTTCCAAAGGAACTCATGGAACACGATGCCTTCTCTAAGGGCTCCTTGTGGCCCCAAAGCCACTGCAGGGGAGAGAGAGGGTGTGTGCTTCCTTCCAGCCATGGCATTTCGTATACGGCACTCTGAAGATGTGAAAACTGGAAAGTGAATCGCCTTTATGACTCGGGGCACTGGTGCCAGGGCCAGAGCCTTCCAGAAGCAGTCCCTGCATGGAAGGGAAAAGTGAGAGGCAGGTCTCAGCTGCAAATTACCGCTCCCAGATCCACTTCCCAGGACAGCGTATATTGACCAAGGACCTTTCCCAACTGGATGGTCTGGGAAACCCGGACAATCGCACGGATGATTTCTCTTGAAGTGGGAAAGAACTCACTTCTTGCAACACACCCACCAATACCAGGCACTTGATCTAAATCCCACAACCCTCTGAGGTAATTGTACGTAAGCTTTTTCAGGCTTGAGAAATGAAAGTGTCTTAGGGTGACTTTACTAGTTAAAAGCTGAGGTTTCCCCAGCATGCTGATTCACAGTTCAGCGTTCTTCCTGCTACCCCACTTGATGTGACACCCTCACGTGAGTTCACTCCATCGCTCCCTTAGGAACTCATTTAATAAGCATGTTGTGAGCGCCTCTTGTGCACCACACGTGTTGGTGAGTGCTGAGACAGAGCTAGCAAGGCCGACCACGTTCTCACTGGCGTTACATAATCCTTGTGCAGAGTGTGGAAGTTCTGCAATGTTGAATGCTTGTAAACACCCAGCAAGGACATAAACTAGTCTTGGGGAGATGCATAGTCACAGAACAATTCTCTGAAGAAATACGGCCTAGAGGATGAATATGAGTAAGGGAGGTTAAGATGAGCAGAGTGACGAAAGAGAAACACTCCCAGACACTAGAGAAAGCACATACAACCGCAAAGCCCCCAGGTGTAAAAAGGGTCTGGTGTTCAAAGATCTGGAAGATTAATTTGATTGAAGTATCCCCTGATTGCTCTAAATCACATCAATTTCCTAATACATGCTGGCTACTTTTTTTCCTCATTGGAGGATTAAAACAGATTAAGTCAGAGTCCATTTCATGAATGAGAATGCACTTTTACCAGGAGTGGACTCCATGTGACTAGCACTCAAGAGCAGGGAAGGGAGAGGCTTCAGAGGCACAGGTCAGCTCCCCTCAAATCACAGCGAAGGGGATGAACATAAAGGGCAGCTCCCCACCTCCACCCTTAATTATCATCATTATTTTAGCCACCACACTGGCCTGACTATTGTTCTTTCTTTAATTCACAAATTAATGGCATTTAAAGGCACTATCTATCTATCATCTATCTATCTATCTATCTATCTATCTATCTATCTATCTATCAGCTAGCTAGCTAGCTATTTATCTATCTATCATCTATCTATCTTATATCATGGGAGACCCTGGGTTCTGGGTTGCCCTTAAATCCTAAAAGGATGCTAACTGCTCTCAGAATATTCTCTGGACTTTGTGAATCATGCTTTGCAGTGTGGCCGGATCTTATCATCACCCCAGGTCCCAGTGAAATGGTAATGGATTTGACTTCACTTCCATTAACCCGACTCCATTCTAGAAAAGAACTGTGGAAGAAATGAACCTTTAGTGGGCATCTACACTGAGACAACTACTGCACATTTAATATTAGGAGGCAAATGTAACAATTCCATTTTCAGGTGAAGAAAATGAGGACCTGAAAAGAGCTTGATTATAATCTCACACAGTAAAAACAAGAGTGAGGATTTGCTTCTGGGTTTTATTCTGAAGCTCATATCTGGCTCCAGAGTGAAGCACCTTGGAAGACGTTTCCTGTGTGTGAGTGTCCCAAGCCTTGACACCTGGCTTTGTGTGAGACTCATCTTCCTTCCCCACAGATCGGTCGTTAGGTGTGTTGCCAGAGCTGGATCTGAAACCTAGGCATATAAAATGGATCCATTGGTGTTGCAATACATAATCCAGAGAGACTGATCCTTAAATCTCAAAATAGGAGACACATATATGGTGAAAATATCTTGGCTAGGTAATTTGATTTTCAGGGCAAGAAGAAATCTTAGGAAAAGGGGGAAGAGATTTTATATTCAATAATACAATTCTTCACAAAATAAACCTCTGTGCTTCTCTTCCTTTAAAGAAGAGAAGCAAAATTAGCAACACATGACAAGATTCCATAGGGAGATAAATCCCTTTTGTTCTCATGAACCACTGTGGTGAAATAGCAAGAGTGAGTCTCAGCCTTGGCCAAACGTGGCCTTTAATTTGGCCCGTGCTTTTTCCCAGATGAGTCATCCGAATGCATTACTGAACCTTTGCTGATCTTCTGTTTGCTCTTTTATACATTGATAAAAATATCAAAATGAGACAACATTGAAAAATAGTATAGATAGCAGGATAAGAGGAGTTCAACACATGATCATGCTATCTTTCTACTTCCCATGACTCATTGCTAAACAGTCTATACTGCTCAATCACCTTACTGAGATGATTCCCATACTTGCACTATCTGGCTCTTGCATGTTATCATTTGCAAAGAATTTTTAAGTTATTTGATCATATATTATTCAATCATCACAACAACCCTTTGATGTAGGTAGATTGTGTTAGCTCAGTTATGTGAATGAGGGAAGTAAGGCTTGAGGCAACAGGATAATCTAAGAAAAAGCAGAACTCTGCAACCCAGATGCCTGGGTTCAAATCCACAGCTCTCGCTCTGTGACTTTCAGCGAATTTTATAATCACTCCATGACTCAGTCTACTCATGTTTGTTACAGAAGAATAATGAGATCTATTTCACAATACATGAGACTAAAACAGGTTAATGCCATTGTGTACTTAGAACAATAAAAATACAATTAATGTTATTCATTATTTTTCCCTGCAAAAGTGTAGTTGCCTTAGAGGTGGTTGGTTGGAAGAAGTAAGACAATACATGAGTTAATATGGGTAAATTATTTAGATTCATGCCTCGCTAGAGTAAGGATTTAGTGAGTGCATCCTACCATAGAATTGGCCAAGATCAGTCTGGTGCTATGTTGGAAACCTGGTTTTCGGATGAGTCTTTGGGAGCTAAAGGCACTGCGGGTGAGGTGGGAGGTGATTGAGGACACTCAGAGAAAAGTCCTACTCTGTGCTAGGCATTGTGCCAAAGTCTTTGCAGGTTCGCTGATGCTATTCTTCCAACAACACAAAAAGAGACACAGACATTAGCAGGAATTTGGGAGGTTTAAACCCACTTTCCCTATAGTCCTTACGTCTTAAGTGAGAAAAGACAGGTTGTCTAATTAACTTCCTGTGATGAAGATGCAAAAGGGGAGGCTAATAAATTATTGCCCCACATGTCTTCCTTATTTAGAAATTCTCATTACAACTCCTCAGTCTGGCTCCTACCATCTGCAGCTTTCTCCTTGCTGCCTGAAACCACAACAGAGAATCACAAGAGGCTTTTCCATGTAAATGCCAGCTTGCACTCTGACTTCAGCACACTTGGGAGACAAACCCCCTGCCCTTTCTCTGGTGACTTCATTCAGTGAACTCCAAGCAGAGGCTACAGGCTAAGCAGGCGAAGCCTCAGAGTACAAGGTGGTTTTGTCAGAGGGAATCTATGGGAGCCAAAGTTTTGTTGCTTTTGACAGGGAGCCTAATTAGTCTTTAACTCTTTAACCAGAACATCATCTTAAAGTACAGAGAGGAAATTAACCACCACCACTCAAAGCCACATGGAAGAAATTAAAGTAATGTCCTCCTTCACTAATCCTCTTTCAGGGCACGATAGTAAATATGCATTACATTTAACAACCCTGGTCCCCTGGAGCTAAGCATGGGTTTCAGTGAAAATAAATAACCTCTAATGTGTCTCAGGATGCGGCCCTGGAATTGCAAACAAAAAGTCTTGTGCCCTCCAACCCCAGCAGAACCCACTGCCAGATGACAAGGAAAGGGATCAGTAAGTAGGGTCTGAGGGTCAGCATGTCACCTGGGATTTGCAATTCATCTTTCCTTGCAGAATGGAAGTGTGGCGAGCACTTCCCAGGTCTGGCTCTTTTCCAGTCTTGGTTGTGCACAGAAGCCATGTGATGATGTTTCTGGGCCACGGAGGAGGTGACATTGGTTACTCTCCTGATGGGCTCACATATCTACTCCACATTGAATTTTTGTACTATGGAATATGCATTTGGTACACTATATATATATTTTTTCATCATGCAAATACTTTATCTGTATATATTTATGTATAGCTTATTAATATATAAATAGAAATATAGTAAGATATAAGTTTATGCATGAATATAAATTTATATGAATACGTATAAAATAAACAACTATGTGTATATATATATATACACATGTAAATAAATACATGTAAATATATCTTTATATAAATTAAGTATATAAGCATATATTTCCTTGGATATGGAAAAGGGTGTAGAAGTTAGTGGCTTATTTCTAACTTCATGAAGTCACTATTTGCCAGATCAATGAATGTGTACTTGGAGATAAATCATCTAAATCCAAGAATTTTCCAATGTCCTTGAAGGCCTGGGTTTCTGCAGGGGAGTTTGCAGTGGTATATGTATTTAGATATATTTGCATCTAAATTTGTAAGCCCATATTATACACTAGCTTTGTGTCCTTCGGCAAGCTCTCTAGATAACTGGGCAAGCTGCTTGGATAACATTAATAGTAACTACTAGAAATGTCATGAGTCTTTTATGAGTTGCTGCAGGTAAAATAGCGAACACAGAAATAGGAATATAGTAAAACTAAATGTTTAACTAACCAAATGTTAAATATTACTGTGTAGCTCTATGTCTTTTTCTTCCTCTCTCTCTGTCTGTCTCTGTGTGTGCGTGTGTGTCTCTCTCTCCAAACACCGTAATTAAGTAACAATATCCACTGAAGATTACACTTAACATTTGAACACAATTCTCCCACTTTTCTAAAGGACTTTCTAAACCCATTTACATAATCTAGTACACTCAATGCACAGGAAAAAGCAATCAAGTCTAGAAAGGGTATGCTTCTGTCCAAGTCACAAAGATGCTGCGGTCTATTAGAAAAAGGAAGGTCTGAGAAAACTTCGGGGGTATTTGGTTTAAAACAAACTCAGTGGGATTGCTTAAGGGGTTACTGAATAAAACAAATTTAATTTATTCCCTGTGTTGATACTGCTGCTCCTACCTTTCCCCAACTCACATGCTGAAGGGTGAACATTCCATATACAAACTCACACTCACAAAAATGTATCCACTCACCCATTCACACAGATACACATCTGTACACACAGTCTCCTTGATACAGTGTCAGTGGTAAACTGTTTTATTTTTCACTTCCACCACATAGCCTGGGAACTTTCAGGCATATCAGTTGTCAGAATTTCTCTTCTTTTGGGTTGGGGATCAATCCTATTAAATGAATAGGTGCACCACAGATGCTACCTCCCCCAACTTTTTGCCTCTCCCAGCTACTGAGGTCTCACTATGCTAAGCAGTTAGCAAGTAATATGTCTTTTAATAATCATAACCGCCTGCTGTAGACACCTAACACTTTCCTTAGACAGAGTCAGACTCATAAAAATTAAGCAAACTGCCCAAATCTCAGGACTACTGGTTGGCAGCAACAGAATTCAGGATGCAAAATCAGTTCTGTAACCCTCTTAAGGCTCATGCTGTATTCCAGGACTTCTTAAACTGTAGAGAGAAGGGGGTGTGGTCTCAATTCATTAATTTCTCCAGGAAGCTAATTTACTGGATTTCAAATGGCATCTAAAATAGTTCAGGCAGAAAAAAGAAAACAAGGATAAGTACAGTTTTGTAAAACTTACCTAAGTATGCGTGTGTTTGTGTATTCAGGAGAGCCATGTAAAATCAATTTTGTATTTCAGGTCTCAATCAGAAACAGTTTGAAAACTATAGCTCTATCCTCTACAACCAGGGTCAATTCAGGCATTCAGCACAAGAGCTTTGCTGAAGACTTCCAGCCCAAATAAATTGCTCCTGCATGTGTGTTCCCTAAGAGCAGAGAACAATCCTGTCTTATTACCCTAATCAAATTGTACTTTGGTTTCTTCCTTAGAGGGTGTCTAGGCATATGTGGATTCTTTCCTCCTGCACCATTCATCTCTGCCTCTGCAAGTCTAGAGGAGAAACTGGGAGAAAATCAACACCCAGTGAGAGGGTATTGCTTTGGATTGCATTTGAGATTTTTCTAGTTTTTGCATCTAGTGTTTTTTTTTTTCTTTTGCAACCTAGCTCAAGATAATTTTATTTGTTCTTAGTACTCATAGAAAAGGCAGGTAAAAGAAGAAAAGAGAAAGAAAACAGAAGGCAAAAGAGAGAAAAAGAAGCATGTAAAATTATGTGTTCATGTGTGTATGTCTGTGTGTGTGTTTGGCAACACTAGAGACTGAATTCAGTGCCTTGTGCGTGCTACCACTGACGTACATGCCCAGTACCCAAAATTATTAATTTGAATACAATTCTGAAAAGAAGGGAAACTAGTACTATTTGTTAAATGAAAAAGTTTTTGTATAAACTATGTAAAAATTTAACACACCCAGATGATCACATGTCCACAAAGTGTGGAGGCTAATAATTACCAGCTGAACAGAGTGTAACTGTTTTATCCAAAGGAAGGACACTTGCACTATCAGCCAGGGAAGCACATCAGAGGAGAAGGAATGAGAACGCTCCACCCCTCCTGAACCATGTCCTAGCCAACACACAAAGCAAGCCAACATCGCCTCCTGAGGCTACAGAAGGTCAGACTGAATGTTTTTGGCTGTTTATGTTGGGTCGTTGCTTTTCATTTCCACAAGCCCTTTTGGAAGGGAAGCAGAGATACTGAGTTCTGAGAGTTGGTTCTTCCAAGGAGGAAGTGCAACAGACTCTGATAGAGTCAGAAAGCCCTTGGGCCATATTTTCCTTTGCTCTCTTGTAAGAGAAATGCCTTTGAGTGATTGGGCACATCTCAAATAAATAACTTCTTACTTTGGAGTCAGTGTTTACAAACTGGGGCTTTGGGAAACAGGATTCCCATTTGGTCGCTGTCCTAATCCACTGGGAAGATGTGAATTAAGTGATACAAACTTCTCAGAGAGAGTCATTTTGTGGGGTCTTCTCTTTTACATTTTCTATCATTATTTTTATTACTCTATTGTCTTATTACCTACCTTTACTTTTAAAAGACCTCTTATCCTACTTTCCAGTTAGATCTGCATGTGTGGTCAGAATTTAGAGTATAAGGGATACAGGATAGAGTCCACATTTGGGTGGGTTGGAGCTGGGGGAGATCCTGTGAGTCTTTGTGAAATATGATCAAGAGTAGAGAAATCGATGCTTTGTGAATTATGTTCATGTTTAGAGAATTGAGTTCCAGAAAATATTAAAATATTAATCAGAAAGCATTTCCATTAAAATTTAAAATTCTTTATTCTCTTAACCCATTGACTTTACTTAGACCTAAACAATGCTGGTCTAGCTTAAATTATTTCTTTGATAAGAAAAATGCATGTTAAACTTGATTACTCTTAACTCAGGTTGAGCCTCCTCCTGTCTATCCTGAGCACTGCTTTCTTGGTTCAGATTCCATCACCTCATCACATGAGCCTTTTAAAGCAGTGTTTCCTCTGGTGGCAGATGGAGAAGTCGAAGAGGCTGGAGCATGAGAAGGACTGTACACATCATTGCTGTTATTGAAGATGAAGGGACCACAAAAAAGGACGTGGTAACCTCAAGCTGCTGGGAGAGACTACTGAGAGCCAACAAAGAAGATCTCCGTCCTATAACCACACAAAAATGATTTTGTGAATAACAGCAGTGCCTCGGAAGAAGAGTCCGAGGTTCAGGTGATCCTAGATGAACTCTCTATGACCTAAAAGGCCCTCTGTACACTAAAGGAGAGAGGGTCATGGACATGCTCATTCAGTGCTTATGGGTGCAGTACACAGCTGGGCATCATGGTATCTTCCTGTAACCCCAGCAGACTCTAAAAACAAAATTTTAAAAAAAGGCTGGGGACGTAGCTCAGTGTGAAAGCCCTGGGTTTAATCTCCAGTACCCAAAACTAACAAACAAAAAAACAGGGTCACATGGAATATCTAAAAGCAATGGGAAATATTTAATTATGGTTGGCACATTCAGCAATAGTCTTTAAATAATTATTTAGGAAACTGGGCTGCACATCCTAAAGATAGAGAAGGGCTAATTGTACTTGTGTTACCTTTGTCTTCTGCTTTAACCCTCCCATTTACCTACAGGAAATGTTTACCAAGAGACACAATGCCCCGTGTTCTCTTAGGACCTCAGAGCCTATTTTTGTATCTAATGATGCAAAAGTTGTAATGGATTTCTTGTAGTACCTCAAACTTGCCATACATGGTCAAGTCTCAGTGCTTCTGTGTATATTGCTCACTTAGTCCAGGCTGCGGCTCACATTCTTTAATAGGCAGGCAGAATACAAAGTGGGAAATCAGAGTTCTGCGTACGAGCAAATGCAAACTAATCTTTGAAATCTTTCCTGTAGCCATCCCTCCCTCCATACCCAAGTCCCTGCCTTTGAGTCTGGACAATTAGCCATGCTTTGTGCCTCTGTTGTAGCATTTTGTCATTGAACGACTATTGCCCATTTCCTACACACTACTGGGAACTCTGAGGGAAAAGACATTCTCTTTCTCCATTTACCTGCTTCTAGGTACGGTGCCTAACACATTCTAAATAGTTGAGGATATGCGTTCAGAAGTAGATATACACATATGTAATCGCATAGCTCATGCATGTTAAATGTGTTTATATATATGATTCATTGTTACATATATTTATAAAGATATACATACATAATCATAGAAAAAAGCAAACAAAATAAAATGCCTAAAAAATATCTGCAAAGTGACAAAACTCTGGAATACTCTGAGTATACTAGAAATTTGTAGGATTAATTCCAGGCCCGGTCCAAGGCTACATTAGCTGATAATTTGCCCAAGCGAACATAGAGGGAGCTGGGATTTGCACCGGCTTTGGAACAGCGTCCTGTTTACTTTGCTTTTGCAAGAAGCCTCAGATCAAGGTGGATAATGCTAGTGTGTTTGGGTGTGTAATGAGTTTCCCTTCTCTGATATTCACCAACTCACAGTAAGAAAAGTTGGCGACCCTCATGGTGCCCTCACATTTAATGTGCTTTGTGGAAAAGATTTTCATGTCGTTGTGAAGTCTCCTCTTTGCCCTTCCTTCTATTCAAAATTTAAACAAGAAAACACATTCTAGGAGGGAAGCAGCGCCATGGCCCAGTGTCTCGTGGTGATGGGCCTTGGTGTCATTGCCGTAGCCTGCTCTCCATACCAAGCCAGTCAGTCACTCGCCAGCACAGACAGGCGCTTCTGAAAGCCAGATTGAGCTCTCGTTAGTTCACTTATATGCAGGGTAAAATTAGATCCGTCTTCAAAGAGCAAGTCTGAAATCGAACTGCAGAGTGGGAAGGCTTTCTCTTCAACCGGAAGAGCTGCGAAGAAGCTGAATTTGCCAAACTTTCGTAGGCATGGAGGATCACTATTTTATTGTAATTATTGATTTCTCACCACTTTCTTCAAAAATATATATCATGCTGAAAGCATGTATCTACATATATTCTCTTCATTGTCCATGATAGCATATTTTATTTAAAATTCAACTTTTTAAAAAAGAGAATTGAAGAGGTTTTAAGAAGGTCTATAGTAGCATGATATTTAAAGTGAATGAATACATAGAGCAAAGGGAAATGAAAGTAGAAATAATAAATTCTGAAACCAGACTTATGATTCATATATAGAATATATGTCTGATGGTTTCAAACATTTACCAAAACTAGATGTCACTGAGTGTGAGTTTCTTAGCAGTCAACATAAAAAGTAAATAGGGTAAATATGAAAATCATACATTTTATTAGACAAAAAAAAATAACATGTCCAGAAGAACCACAGCTAATCTTGATATTAAAATTTGAGAACAGTGTCTCCCAGAGGATAAGTCTCCTGACTTCCTACTTGAGCCTGCTTTCTCCAGGAAAATCTCCATGTGAAGTAGAAGAAAACCTATTCACTCTTTCTTCTAATGTTTCATTAAGACCAGGAACTAGTGTGATACAAAAAGGAAATTGTATATGGGCCTAATGGTGCATGTCTGTAATCCCCAGTACACTGGGAGACTGAGGCAGGAGCATCAGGAGTTTGAGCCCAGCCTGGGAAACAGAAAAAATGATGAGAACCTATCTCAAAATAAAAAATAAAAATGAGCTAGGCCTTCAGTGGGAAGTCCCTGGGTTCAATGACAAGTATGATTAAAAAAAAAGAGAGATATTTTCCTCAAGTACTTTACTGTGATCAGGACTGGTGCTTTTAAAAGTTGATTTAGGGGCTTGAGATATTGCTCAATATTCGCCTAGCATGCGTGAAACCCTGAGTTCAATTCCCAGCACCACACACAAAGACAAGTTAACAGAACATATTGAGGAAAAAAAGACTTTAAAAAATGAAAAAAATAACAGTCTGTTTATACTCCTGGCACCACAGGCCACTTAGGCATTTTTTACTTATTCACTAAATCATTAGGAAAACAGTTATGAACTTCCTTTTCTGTGGTTCAAAATATTACACAAATAAATTATTTCTGCTGACCTCACTCTTTCTCAAATTCAAATATCATGAGAATGCCAGGACCATGACCAAATTTGGAAATGATCTTTTTACAATATCTAAAATGTAATAGTTGGAATAGATGACTCTCAACATCTTATGTAATTCAAACATTCTATGAGGTTAAATGTCTAAAAAAAGTGTTGGCAAGAAATTGAATAAAGCAGAGCAAGAACTATGTCTTGCGATTGGAATTGAATGGGACATCCTTGGACAGTTTTGCGGTTTACATAGCACAGACAGAGAAAAATCTTAGCATTCATCCCATTGCCTGTTCTATTTTAGTGTCATAATCAGTCCTATCTGCAAATTTTCGTATTATTTTGCCTCAGAAGTTAAAACTGTTTTTGACATGACGTCAGTGGAAAAGTGTGAGCTTTTTGCGCCAGAGAGAACTTTATCGACTTTTTAGATAATGGCTATGTGACCTTGAGCAGTTGGTTTAATCTCTATCTGTGAGAATAATATATTTGTTAAGAAGATTAAACAACAGGATCAAAGATCTAAATGTTAAAACAGAAACACTTAATCTGCTGGAAGATAAAATAGGTAAAACTCTTGAAGACACAAGGACTTTCTGAACAGAACCCAAATGGCACAAGAAATAACCAGAACAATCAACAAATGGAATTGTATCAAATCTAAAAGCTTCTGCACAGCAAAAGAAATAACCAGTGGAGTGAAGAGACAATGTATAGAATGGGAAAAAATTTTACCGCCTAGTCATCTCAAATAGAGGACTAATATTGAGAATATATAAAGACTATAAAAAGTTATACCCCTCCAGATTAAAAGAACCAACCAAAAATGTGCAGCTGAAATGAACAAACACTTCTTAGAAGAAGAAGCACAAATGGTGAATAAACACATGAAAAAATATTCAACACCTCTGACCTTTAGACAAACGAAAATTGAAACAACCCTGAGATTCTGTCTTACTCCAGAAAAAACAGCTATCATCAAGAAATTGAATAATAACAAATGCTGGTAGGCTGTGGAGGAAAAGGAACTCTTCTACATTGTTGGTAGGAATATAAACTAGTACAACCACTATGGAAATCAGTATGGCGATTTCTCAAAAAATGGAAACTAGAAGTTCCATTTGATCCAAACTTTCCCCTTCTGGTGTTAAAGATACCATGCTACATTGGTGCATGCATACCCATGTTTATAGCAACATAATTCACAGCAGCTGAATCTTTGAAGCAGGCTATTCGTCTATCAACAGATGAATGGATAAAAATAATGTGGTATTTATACACAACGGAGTACTACTCTGCCAAAAAGGAGAAACTAGAATCATTTGTAGGCAAATGGATGCACCTTGAGATCATAATGTTAAGTGAAACAAATCAGACACACAGCCTAAATTGTCACATAATTTCTTTTATATGAGAACCCTAAATATAAATAAAGAGCAAAATAAAAGATAGATAATAGCAAATAGGGAGATAGATCTTTTACAAAGTGGAAAAGGACGAGAGATGGGGGGAGCCAAAAGGGGGAAAGGAGATGAAAAAAGAATTAAGATGTGTTATGTACATGTACCAACTCCCCACAAGGAATGTGATTATGATGTACTGCAAACATGCACTAATAAAAAATGAAGATTGAAAAAAGACTAACAACTGAGGTACCTAGAGGTTTAAACAAAGGACATTTTTCAGTACATGTTTGCTCCCTTCTCCTTATGGAAGTTTTATCCTTATAAATAACAAATTGATATACATTTAAGAGCTTCTTTGTCTAAACACATCATCCAGTTTCTTAGACGAACCTAGAAAAATATAAATATAGGATACCTATAAACAAAGAGAAACTCTTCACTTTTTCATAGTGAAGGCACTTCATTTTGCCTTCTGGAAGTGCAGTTCACATTCATTCTTGGCACTGTTTCCTGAATAGAAATATGCCATAGAGACATTTTGACCCGAGCAATATCATTTTCAGCAGAACAAAGATGTTTATGTGCTGTATAGTGTTTTGACATTTGATGCTGGGAGCAAGGTTTAAGGGTCCTGAATATACATGAAAATCCTAACTTCATTTAGCCAAATCTCCTTTGAAAAGGTAAACCTGATCTGCTCTTGAATTTCATGCCGGTGGGTGTAGTTAAGATGGCAACCCTGAATGGAACACATTTAAAATCTGCCCCCTGGAGTGGAAAAATTGGGCTCGAAGCTCCTGTTTTTCCTCTTGTTTCTTTGGTTTTGCCTTCCTCACAGATTAAAAAGGTTTGTTGGTGAAAAACAGTTCAAGAAGATTCTTGCTTAAAATTAGATAAATTTATAGTAAAATTATGAAACAAAACATGTTGTGAGAATAAAAATCAGTCTCATTAGAAATCAAAGACTCTTAAAATACCTTCTTTTACTAGAAGCAATGAAATTAGTATAATTTTTAAAACTAATGGCAGGCAGTACTGTCTTACTGTGATGAAACTTATACCTTGCTTACATCATTGAAAACTGTACAATTTTTAGGTAAGCAGTAGGCAATGGATTTTGAGACCCAAAAGACCATTCATAGCCTTTGGCCCAGTAATTTTGAATTTAGCAATTACTTTTACATAATTTTTATTTCAGAGCGTGCTAGCTGTGTGCCTCAGTCAGGCGTTTGACCTTCAAAGATTACTAAGGCAAAAACTCTGTTTAAAACAGTTTACAGTCTCCTGAGGAAATTTACTTTAAAAAACAATTTAGCAGAACTAAATGGCATAGATAAGAGATTTTCACTACAGTACAGAGGAAGCCAAAAAAAAATATTATGCTTACGAAATAGGAGGCTAATTAAATCTATCAGCTTACTGGAGAGTAGAATATAAATATACACAATGTGATAATTTGGGACACTGGGGACCTGCTATTGAAAGATATACCTCTCCTTGGTGCTGTCCCTCATCTCTGTTTCTGCATCTCCATGAAGTAAGCCACTTTGCTCTGTGGCACCCTTCTGCCATGACACTGCTGCCTCGCCACAGGCCCACAGCAACGGAGCTGGCCAAGCATGGACTGAAACCTCCAAAACCAGGAAAGTGAATCGATCTTTACTCTACTAAGTCATTTATTTCAGGTATTTTGTCACAGTATGAAAGCTTACTAATGCAGTCCCCATAGATGAGATGTCAAAGACAAAAATTATAAAGACTGAGCTTACACTACCCTGGTGTTAATACTCTCATTGGAAATATAAACACATCTTTCTTTTCTACCATATAATGAATGCCTTTAAAGACAGAAATACACCATTATCTTTCATTGAATCTGTTTTTTAATATAGTCGCTGCCACACACACACACACACACACACACACACACACACACACACATACACGTCCATTAAATGTTTCCTAAGGAAAGCAAATGGAAGGAAAGAAGGAAAGAAGAAGAAAGGGAGGGAAGTGAAAAAGGAATAAAGGGAAGAGGGAGCAAGAATGGGAAGAATGAAAAGAACTAGCATGAAAGAGGGAAAAAAGTGGCATTCTGTTGAATGCGGCCTGCACAGGAAGAGGAGAGCCGCACCGGGGGAGAGCGCAGCTGAAGGAAACTAAAGAAGCTGTTTTGGCCACAGCAGAGCAGATGCTGCAGGCTGGGTGGTCAGTAGTATGCTGTAGGGAGAGCTTCAAAGATAAATGACCTAAATCCCTGTCGCTCCTCAATAGTAGGTCAGGGAAATCCATGAAATTGTTTTTTATGTGTGTACAGATATACAAGTGAGAGAGTTTATCATTGGAAAAACTTGTCAGAGTATAAAACAGATCCCCTTTCTTATTTCCTGGAAACTGTCTGGACTCCTCTTATCTTCACCCAGTGGGATTAAGACCTCAGAAGTGCCTGACTCCCTCCTTTTCCTGTGCGGGCTGGAGGGCCTGGCTCGGCCGGCGGCAGCTGCTGTGTCCCTCCCCCTTGCCTCCCTCCTTTGGCTCCACCTCACCCCGTCCCCCACAGCAGACTGGGGCAAGTTACCTCAGTGCCCTCCTGCTTATTAAGGGCCACTCTCTTCCCTGCAGCTGTGACACTGTGCAGCTCCTCCATCAGCCGCGATGCCTTCCCTCACACTTGCCACTTCAGGGCCTGCATTTGAAGAATTGGGGTAGCATCTTAACATGCATAAGATCAAGGAAGGACAGATCAGAGTCCAACCTCCCCAAACTCCAGTTAGCTGTAATGAACCCAGCTAGATTTCCAGAAAATTCCCTGGTTTCAACATTGCCATCTTTCCCAGAGACACAATTGCTGTCAAATGGGTCCAGTCGCCCCACCCCCTCGCTGAATCAGAGCCAGTACAACTGGAACTGTGATGCAGCCCTGCACCCACTTGGATCAATCACTGACCTGTGCTTGGACCAATCAACAGGCCTGAATTTGAGCCAATCATGAGCCTCCACTTGGACTAATTGCAGGCCTGCAGCTGCTATATAAGCAAACTCTCCACACACTTGCTGGGTTAGTCTAGGAGGACTACCTACAATGTACTGAGCCTAGTGTGCTGAAGCAAGGCTTATTAAAATAAAGACTCTAATAGAATGAAGACTTTGGTAGTCTTGTATATCTGCTCCTGACTCAAAGTTCCTGTAAATCTACTCGTAGTTCTTATCCTGAGTAGTGTGGGCAGAGCGATCATCTCTGGGGGGAAAAAAGCAATAAACGCTAGGGGCTGTTAACCCTGAAGAGCTCCATAAACCAGGAACCGATGAAGACCAGCAGCAGAGAACAGCGGCCAGCTGAGTTGAGCTACAGTGTCCAGCAAAGATTGGTGCTGGACAGCCGTGGCCTGCAGTGGCAGTCACCAGCAGCCGGCTTGTGCCAGTTGTTGATGTCCAACATGGTACAGTGTCATCTGGAGACATCAGGCCTGCTAGCAGAGCCTCACATTGCCGATTTGTGCTTTTCATTTGAATCAAGCAAAAGAAGTGTTAACTGATTGGTACCAGGATGACTGAACCCTTCATTTCTGAGCCCCTTTCAACTTACTTCTCACGTAAATTCTCCATTCAGTTAAAATCATTTCATATCTGGCTCAAAACTTTCTTTTCTTGATTATCTAGAAATGTTCCCCCTTGAAAAGTCTGGCCAAACATGGTGGTACATATCAGTAATCTCAGCACTCTGGGAGGCTGAGGTAGGAGAACTGCAAATTTGAGCTCAGCCTGGGCAACTTAGTGAGACTCTCAAAATAGTGAAAGGGCTGAGGATGTAACTCAGTGCAAGGCCTTGATTTCAAGCAAGAGAGGGAGAGGGAGAAAGAAGAAGAGGAAGAGAAGGAAAGAATACGCATCCTTGTCATCTGTCGTTTGTAAAGGAAATTTCTGCCTGGAGTGCCAGCGCCTGACTCCCTTCTCCCTTGAACAGCTAGCGAATTCCTATTCTTTCACCAACTGCACACTCAAACTGCACTTTCACTTGAAAGCCTTCTTTAATTCCCTAGCACATTATTTCCCAGAGTATTCATACAGCTTTGGTTAATTCATATGCTTTTGAATAAATAAATGGAAAGATGAATGGATAAGGAAATACAGCAAAGGAGGTAATCCTTGAGATCAGAAACTTGGCAAGAATTTTTGATAGTGAAGAAGTACTATATTAAAACTTTTACTGAGAACATAACATTGTAAATCCAACTTTTTATTTCATATATGTATTTTTGATTTGGAAAGAACATGAACTAGAATAAAAACAAATTTTGAATGGAACTAAGTGCTCAGGAATGTATGACACTGGAAGATATCCATGTTGAAAATCATGATCCCGCATATATCTCCAGTGGAGCCCAGCTTGCCATTACTTCTTCTCACACTTGCATCATTGAAACGATATTACAAAATTTTTTGACAACTAATACTTATGTTGAACAAAGGATTACCATCTTTTTTGCTCCACTGTTGCACAATTTCCTCATTTTTAGATTCCTGCATACCAGTTAGATGTGAACTGAAAGTTCGAGGAGGCTAGATTTGAGACCTGGCTTCTTGCCGTGTTTGGCCCTCAACAGACCATTTTTCTGCTTGATATTCCAGTTGTTATTTTCTCTTCTGTAAAATGGGGGAGATAATACTATCTACCTACTAAGTTCTTTTCTTCTTTTTTACCCTCTTTTTGATTTTAGAGCTGTATTTATCAGTCAGACACTGCACTCACACTTTCTATGTTGCAGCCCATTTATTCTGGTAGTCCTAGCAGTTCAAAGTAAAAAACATCTCAGTCACTCCTAAGGTGATGTGCGTTGCTCATTTTCATTGATTCTTTCTAATCTAAACTAGATATCGCTAAAAGAGGGACTTTAAGGATTTCTAATTTTCTTCAATTCAAAGACAGAAAAGTGGGACAAATGATTTCTAAAGGGCAGACCATAGACTGGGATCTTCATCTATTATGTTGGTCCAGCTCTATTTCCAATACACACTTTTCTTGGCCTAAAGGTATTGTGATAGTTAACTGATTGTGTCAGTTTAAGTAAGAAATAACCAACTAAAATGGATTAGGGGGGATTTACTGAAAACAGAAAGCCCGCTTTTGGTGAGAGTGGCACCAATCAACAGGCTTGTCACCTGAATGGAATAGAAGGTAAATGAAGACGGAAGGCTGCTTCTGTTTCTTTGGAGGAGCTGCAGTCTTCACCTTCATCTTGGACATCATCTCTTGGCTTCCAGCGCAGGCCCTTCACTGTTTCATCACAGATCCTTCATCCTCCTGATCAGACTCATGTGGGACACAGTGAGGCCCAGACCTTTGGCCTTTAACTGGATCCTTTAGATATCCACTGCACAGGCAGCCCTTTCACACTCTTCCATACCCAGTTCTGTGGGTGGTCATTGTAAGCCTTCTTGTAAATCCTTATATACTTACATATCTTACATTAAATCTCTTTTTCTAGTGAGCTCTGGCTGGTACAGGTATAAAGACATAGGATTGTTTAGGAAGAGTCTCACTGATAAATACGTATGTGGCCAGTATAAAATACACAAAGAAAGAGGAGACATCTTTATTATGACATTCTGAAAGTATGACAGTAGATAATTCTGTACTTTTGGTAAATGCTATCTCTTCTTTAGTCTATCATATATGTGAGTTTTATTAGTTTGTTTTCTGTTGCTATAACAAAGCACTTGAGACTGAGTATTTTATGAAACAAATAGATTTGTTCAATTCATGGTTTTGCAGGTTGAAATTACAGAATCTGGTGAGGGCCCACTTATTATATCACACCATTGTGGAGAATTGAAAAGGAGAATGGCCTTGTGCAGAAGAGGCCACACATGTACTGATCTGTCCTAGTGAGAATCAGCTTCCCCTAGGAGGCAGTCTTTAATCCCTTCTGAGGCAGAGGCCCCCTGGCAAATTACTTTCTGTTAGGTCCTTCTTCTTAAGTTTCCTCTGCTTTCAACATCACTACTATTTGTCTGTGCTGATTTCTTTACTAAGAGGTCAATAGGCTTTTCTCTCATTTAGTTCTCACACATATGCTTTTTCTCCAGGCTGTGAATTTTCCAAATTATTCTGCTCTGCTTCCTTTTACTTTCAAATCACATTGAAAGCTAACAGAAGTACCCATGCAACACCTTCTGTATTTTGTTTAGACATTTCTTTGCCAGATGAGGTAGTCCATCATTCTTAAAGATGGCCTTCTGTAAAGTCCTAGGGTGAAGACACAGCTCAGCCATGCTCTAAACCACTTCATGACAAGAATAGCCTTTTCTCCAATTTCCAGGAAGACATTTCTCATTTCCAAATGAGATCTCATTAACATGGAGAAATTGTGGTTCCTTCTTAGTCCCTGATCTTAGTCCCTGATCGGTGGTACCCGAAAGGCTCCATTTATAGCAATACAGATAATTTCTACCTTGTTCCTCCGAATTCTTCCAACCTTTGCCTATTGCTCAGTTCCAAAGCCACTTGTACGTTGTTATGGCAATGACCTACTCCATAGTACCAATTTCTTGTGTCAGTCCATTTTCTGTTGCTATATGAAATACCTGAGGCTGGATATTTACAGAGAAAAGAAGTTTATTTTGTTCACAGTTTTGGAGGCTGAAGTCCAAGTTCACCCCTACCTTTTCAGTCTCTGTTGAGACCCCTTAGATTTGTCACAGCATAATGAGGAATCTAAAGGGACATGACCACATGGGGAAGAGACCAAGCATAGCCTCACTGTATAACAATCTGCTCTAGTGAGAACTAAGTCATGGAAATCAGCATTAATCCCTTCAGCAGTGGGTCTGCTATGATCCAATCACCCTTCAGGAGGCTGAGCCTTTGAGGTTCTGTCATCTCTCACGGCCGCCACGTTAGGGACCAAGATTCCACCGCTTGCATCCATGGGGAACACATTCAAACCACGTCTGGATCACAACTGCAGTCTAAAATGTATTTCTGAAATTACCACAGATTGTTAATGTAATGTCTGTAGATTTCAAAACTAAAACTGACTCTTTGGACTGAGAGTAGTAGCTCATGAGAAATGCTTATAATGGATCTTCAAGAAATTCCTGTCCAAAAGTGGCAATTTCAAATACTCTCATGTGATTTCATTTTTGCTTCTTATTTCTAATTCCACAGCGATTAGGGCAGTATGGTATTAAGAGTGTCTCATCTCAAGGCTGGTATTTATTCATTGCCTCCCAGCTTCACCTCTTTTTTCTTCATTCAGATGGTTTTTATAATACAAATAAGTGGAGTAAGGATCTCTGTGCTAAAAACAACAGCAATAAAAGTAAAAATGAAAACCAGCAACCTGCTTCAGCGGTAAGAAGTTTATCATGAACTACAATAGAGCAACGTTACCACCTCAAGCCAGTGGGTAAATCCTGCCACTTGATATGATCCGGGACAATGACTTTTACTAAGTAGAGAGGTCACACCTGCTTCTGTTACTTTTCACAGTCTCCATAATGCATGAATCGTGTTATTGCTGAATTACTTTCAGGGGAAATAACTTGAGAAACAGCAAATGTTTTGAAAGTTGTTAAAAAGGAAACTATTGACATAAATATATACAGGAGAAGATGAACATATGGAAATTTTCACAGTGAGTTTTCCTCCAGAGTAAATGAAAAGGAATGTCAAACCACAAAGACTCCTTTCCCTGAGCTTCAGAGAGTGATAGCAGAAGCCTTAAAAAGCCTCTTAATGGAATCTTATCTGGAAATGGCTGAATCATAAAATAAGGTATAGCGTCCAATTCTCTCTTCGAAGTGCTTTGGAAACTACACATTTCTCTTCAAGAAAATGAATAAGACTTTAGCCTCCTTCGAGGTGAGGTGAAGCTATTTTATAAGTCACTTCTCATTTAATGGCTGGTTGAAGGTAAACACTCTCCTGTTTTACCTCCCTGCCTTACCCAGATCCTACTTACCCTTCAGGGTCTGAGCACTAGGTTTCCCTCCTTAAAGTTTTCTCTACCGACATCTGCTCCCTTTGACTTCATTGCTTTCTGAAATATAAAGTAGTCGATGCTTGCAACACATGATTTTACACTTGTTTAAAAAACTAGCTTGCGTTGTGCTTGGACCATATCCCAGAAGACTACCAGGTCCCTATGTAGAGATGGAATCCCACTTGTAGCATTCAGATTATTCTTCTACCTTCTGAGGAGGCTTAAAAAATACTGCCCAGCTTTCTGGCAGGCTGAGGCAGTAAGTTTGCCAGTTTGAACCCAATCTGGGGAATTTAGTGAACTAACAAGACCCTGCATCAAAATGCAAAACAAAAACAAAACTGGCAATAATTAGAATACGGTTGACACAAGTCACTGTGACCTCTTTAATCAATGGCAAAGACTTCTGGTGTAAAATAGAAAGAAACTGCAATTTTTGAGCCCTCGTTATCTGTCAAACATATGTTATTTTAAAATTTATGTTATATATTTTTGATAAGAACATTAGCACATCATTTGGTAGCTAAAGAAACTGAGGTTCAAACATGAGTGCTTGCCGAAGA
>PVJO010019153.1:0-34987 GCA_004026905.1 Hystrix cristata | reverse complement strand
CTTGCAGTTGTTGTATTGATTTCTCATAGTCTCTAGTTATTTTTAAGAAGTTTTCCTTTTCATGGTCATGAAGTGCATTCCTGTCCTCTAGTTCTGAGATTCTGTCTTCTCTTTCGTTTAATCTATTGCATATAATTTCAAGACAGTTTTTGATTTCTTGGACATCTGTTTGGATCTGTTTCATGGGTTCCATTTCTTTCCTAAATTGAGTGGTCAAGTTTTCCATTCTTTGTCTAAGCCCCTATGATTTTTTTTTTCTGTGTCTACTCTAAATTCACTAAGCAGGTCTTTCATCATGATCGTCATCTCTTTCTTAACGTGGCCAATTATTTATAATCCAATGTTCTCTATAACCTCATCCATCTGTTTTTTAACTTCCGTTGCTATTGTTTCTGAAAGTTTGGTTGAGTGTTTCTGAAAGTTTGGTTGAGTGTTTTCCAATTTCCTCTATTTTGTTTTCCTCTGGATTTGTTCTGGGTGAACTGGGGGGGTCTGGGGTTGTATTTTACCTCTGGATCTCGTCATTTCCTTGTATCTATATGTATCTCCCCCCTTTTAGTTTCAGTGCTGATTTTTATATTTTGATTATGGAAGGTTACTTAAAGACAAATATCAATGATTTCTAAGGAGAATTCTGTTCGTTCAGTGTCTTCTAGGTATATGTGATTCTTGGCTTTTGTGGTTGTCTCAAGACCCTGGATTATGTTAATGATTATTACCTCAGATAATTACAGTATTACCATATGAGAAAGTATAACTGGTTATAACCTATATGACACACTTGTTACACTAGTACATTAGCAATAACATCAATTACATTCATGAAATTGACCAACTGTGGTAGATATTAACTTTTTATCTTTAACCATAAGAGCAAGGTCAATGCCATTATAAAGCAGAATCCAATATAAACCAGGAATTTTTATATAATGGGTATCCTGTTAGTAGAGTGGTTTTTTTCCCTGCTTGTAGCAGGGATAATGAGGGATAGGAAAAGGTATAGCGGTAATGAAGAAAGTTCTAATAGATGTAAAATTTAAATAGGATGTTACTTATACTTGGGCAACTTGAGTGGATAGTTTAGGAAGAGTGAAAGGTGAGGGTAGTGGGTCAAACCATGTAGAATCTAGACAATATTTAGTCATATAAAAAATGAAAGAGAGAGAGAAAACAAAAAAAGGAAAAATCACAGCATTTGGTTAAGGAAGGAGAGATATGAGCCAGGCAGGAGTCAATAAAAGTTAAAACCAAAACAACAACAAGAAGAAAGAATAGGTAGACAAGAAAATGCATCAGACGGGTAACAGGATGAATAAGAGAAAGCGAAAATATAAGGAGAAACAAAACCAATATGTACAAATATTATGTATACATACACATATAATGAGATTTCTCTGATGGCCACCGCTCTGTGGGGAGCACAGGCCGAAACCTGATTCTATGCTCATTAGCCCTACTGAGTCTGCAGTGGTCAGTGCTGGGTACTATGTTGATCCTGGCCTCCAAACATGGAGTCTGGGGGCAGTTGTCAGATTGTAGCTCTCTGGGAGATATTTGGTAGCCTGCCCACGTCTCCTTATTGTTTATGTCTCTAAATGTTCTTTAGTGGTGTGGGTATTGTTGCCTTTACCAGAAAGTGATGGCTTGGATCAGAAGAGAAAAAAAAAAAAAAAAAAAAAAAAAAAGAACCAAAAGAAAAAAACCCACTAATGAGGGAGAGAGGCAACAGTGCTTTCTGTCCAAGATGTTTCCCACCTTATTTGAGTTTCACCCTTCTGGTGCGTGGGCCAAGCCACTGCAGATCAGCCTCCCAGGAGTGTCCTGACCTGCCAACTCAAGCCTGGGTCTGAAGATCTCACTTACTTTTAAGTTCCTGTTAATTTAAACTGGAATTATTTTATGAGAATCTATGCTCTAAAGAGGAGATTGGTAGGGGAAGCCAGCTTTCTGAGGCCAGCGTTACTAAAGCCATTCTTTGCCAAGTTAGTTTAATTTAAGTGTAGCTTCATTTGGAATGATAGAAAACCCCAGATAATAATACATTAAACAAGGCAGAAATGCATCTGTCTGATATAAACCTAGCCTGGACGTGAGCAGAGCAGAGGCTATCCTGGTCATTTTGCAATCATCAGGAACCTGGTCTTCATCAAGAATGTGGTCTGCCTCATGGTTTTAATGGCTGCTGGAGTTCCAGCTTTTGCATTCTCACCAGATGAAGGAGGACAGGGGACGAGGCCATGGTGAGCTGCTGAGGATCTTGGTGACCATGGGTCCAGCTAAAACTTGTAAGTTCTAGTACCAAGGCAGAAAGGAAAAACAGCACAAGGGGGCATCCGTGGCATCTGCTATAGTTGCCTTCCCCTACTCCCAACACCTAGAGCACCTGTGCCCTCCATCTGCCACTCAGTCCCACTCTGGTGCCGACTGACACCCACACAGAGCTGTCATCAGTGAGTCAGTACCCAGCAGACCCCACGCTGTGGGTCTGTTGCCTGGCTCTTCCGTGCCTGCAGACCAGAGAACTGGACATTTGCCTGTTTCTCTTAGTATTCCCCCATGGTGGTGGCCTATGTAGATTGTGCTGATGCCCTCTCTCAGGAATCTGCTCTCCACCCACCCCATGCCTTCAGTCTTTCAGACACAGGCCAGAGACTGCTCCTGACAGACTAGATCCCAGTGCCAGGCCACAGGCCTTTCTGATGGGTTCCTGCCCAGACCTTTGCTGCACCTCTCCCTACCTTCCCATCAAGTTGCTCAAACTACATCTGAACCTGACATGCATATTACCATCCCACCAATGATAAAAGTGAGCAAACTCTTTTTACTTTTTCCCCTCACAAGGACTAATTCCAAAAAAACCAATATTTTAGGAGCCATTTTAGTCAAAAAATGAAAACTTGAATCCCACAGGAAAATGAACACCCTCATAGTTTAGATCACCAGCTTTGAGAGGAGTGTGACCTCCCAGCTCAGAATGTGGTTCTCTTGCTTGCTGGGTGACTTCAGCATCTGAGTTACTGTCTCTGGCCTGGAGCTTCCCCATCTGTAGACCCGTCCTCAGACAGTGCTTGCCTTCCAGAGTTTATGGAAGATTACAGAAAATAAATGAGACCATCTAGTCTGGTCATGAAGCCACTGGCACACTGACTGGCATGTGGTAACCACAAAGTAAATGTTACCTGTCACCATCATGATCACTGTCATAAATTACAAATGCTATTAGCTATTATCATAGCATTTTAATTATTTTAATCATGGGTAAATTGACACTGATTTTGTGTGTGTGTGTGATACTGAGGATTGAACTTAGAGCCTTCTCACCAAGCTACACTTCCCCAAACCTTATTTATTTTTTATTTTGAGACAGAGTCTCTCTAAATTGTCCAGGTTGGGTTTGAACTTGGAATCTTTTTCCTTCAACCTCCCAGAGTGCAGGGATTACAGGCATAAACCTCCATGTCAGACCATTTTGGTACATACTCTCAGTACATTAGGCAAATGCCTGTGTATAGATTTTCCAAACCAGTCAACTCGGAAATTAGTCTCGCAGCCCACCCTACAGCCACCGCTTGTGACATTACACCTTGGGGCAGCACCTGGAGGGGGCTGAGCAAGTGCAGACCTTGTCCTTTGGGAATGAATGAGTTGCATTCTCCTCCACCTGTTCTTTCTTTCCCACAGATGGGTTTCTTTTCGTCATCTCATTTCATCTTTGTCCACTTTACTTTCTTTTCTACCAACTCTTCTTTTTTACATATTAAGTAAATAACATGAGATTCATTTTAAAAATACAGAAAAATAAATAATGGCAACAAACATGTTATCCCTCCACCTTGGTGTGTAACCTTCTCAATACCTACTTCCACACATGGTTTTTGTTTTTATGGAAATCAAATCATATAAGCTAGATGAGTGGTTCACAATCAGGGTGATTTTACTCCCCATAGAGGAAATGTGGGAACGTCCACAGGCATGCTGGGTTGACAAAACTGGGGCAGATGGTGCTGCTGGCGCCTACTCATAGAGACAGGAGACAGTGCTAAGCATCCCACGGTGCAAAGTACAGGGCCCCACAACAAATTACCTAGCACCAAGTGCCAAAGGAAACTCTGGTCCAAACCAGAGTTCAGTAAATCACATTACTTTCACAGCAGCTTCCTGTTTTTATAAATAAAGTTTTATTGCAACACAGTGACTTCCATTCAATTACCTATTGACTACGGCTGCATTTGCCTTACAAGGCAGCTGAGTAGTGGAAAGAGGGACTATGTGACCACAAAGTCTAAAATAAATGTAAGATGTGTATGATATTTTGCTTTTTCTAGGGGCAACACTTTTAAAGTACAAAGAAGCAGAGGATATTAGTTTTAATGTGTCCATAATATTATCAGTTCTACCTTTCAATCACTATTAAAATCATCAATGAGATATTTTATATTCTTTTGTCTTCTTCATACTTAGTCTTCACTTATAGCACATCTCGATTTGAACTAGCTACAACCCAAGTTCTCATGTGGCCAGTGGCTAGAGTACTGGATAATGTAGGTCTACACTGTAGTAAGCTACTTTTTTCACTTAACATAAATAAAAGTCTTTTCATGTCCCTTATATATTTATATATTGGTTTTAAATGGCTCAGTTTACTGAAAAGATCCCCATTTTCCAGACATTTGTTTCTGAGTTTAATAATTATGAATCATGCTGCTGTGACTATTATTATGTAAAACTTTATACTCTAAATTTAATTATTTCCTCAGGATAAATTTCTGGATGTGGGTCAACTAGGCATTTTAAGGCTTTAAAATGTTGTTTAATAATAATATTTCCTCTACAAGATTATTTTGAGGATTAAGTGAGCAAGTACTTGTAAATTACTATTAAATCAAGACGAGTTAGTAAAACTTAAGATAGTGATACCCTGGCACATTAAATGTCATCTGTTGTTATTTTTAGCATTATTTTTGAGTTCATCTCCAACAACATTGTCCTAATTTATACCCCAATTAATAATGTGTTAAGAATGCCTGTTTCTAGTACACTGTCTTCCATACTATGATTTTTATATCCCTTGCAAATTTCATATGCAAAATTGACTTCTTGTTACTAGTGGCTTAATGTGACTGCAGATTATTAGTTTTCTTACATTTAGAGTAACTTTTTCTTGGGTAGATTTGTCACAAGCTCAGTCTACATCCACATGTACATAGAGTTGGACCATTTTTCACTGAAATGTTCAGGACAATTAGCGGCCATTTGTTATCAATCAGTTTTCACTAGGTTATGCCAGTGTAACAAATGACCCTAACAGCTCAGTGGCTTACAATAACAGCTGTGTATTTCTTACTCACATTACATGTGAGAACTGAGGTTGAACACTGAAAGGGACAAGCTGTCCCCATGTATATGGAGGGGAACAAATGAGTAAGGGTAAGAGCGAACCTCCCATAGCCTCTACTCCTACCTGCATGTAGTCTCTTCCGCTCACATTTCACTGGCCAAGCCATGGCGCCAAGTCCAATATCAATGGGGCTGGAAGAGACTGCAAGTCATAAGTCCTACATGTCACTGGGTAGGAACTGAAATGATCCATCCCACCAGTCAAATTGATCCTTTTAAATGGGTTGTGGGCCTCTACCCACCTGAAGTCAGGATTCCACCTATATGCTTCACTATGGCCCTAACAGGAGTGTTATATCCCATGACCCCCAAGCAACAGATGATGGGTGCTAGGCTGCTGAGTCAGTTTTCTTTAGGACAAAATAGTTCACAGAGATTCAGATTAAAGCCTACATGGGTACAACTCCCACTCCCAGTGTGAAAGTGTAGATAGAAAAAGCTTTGGGCCTAAAGAAATTGTTTCATTATAAGGAGTATTATTCCACTGCAAAGGAGGATGAATTCAAGTCATTTGTAGGAAAATGGATGGATCTTGAGACCATAACATTAAGTGAAATAAGTCTGCTACAGGAGGTTAAATATTATATGGTTTCTCTTATATGAAAAACCCATAATATAAATAAGTGAAAGAGTAAAATCAAAGAGATGCAGGAGGAAATAATGAGGCAGACACCTTCGAGGTGGGGAAGGGGATCAGGGCAAGGGGCAAAGGGTAGAATAGAGGAAAGGGGACTGAATGTAATTATTATGTATCGCAAATATATACCAATGAAAAAGAAATCATTTTATTATCAAACAACTAGGAAATAATCCCTGAAGGCTCTTATAGATATCAAATAGCCTAGATTCTTTAGGACAGTGTCATAGTTTTCTTAGAAGAATGGAGGGTGGGATTTATATCCTAGCTGTGTCACCTGTAAAATCAACAGTTGTTATCATCATTGTCATCATCGCCATTATCAGCAGCAGCAGGAGCATGGTCACCACTGTTGCCCAGCTATCTTAAAGCTCAAGCCAACTACCATTCTCTTAAACCCAGACAAATGCCCCCTGCTCGGCCAGAGGGACATTTACATACAAAAGGACTGAGCCCAGCACTCAGTAGAACAGAAGCCACAGCCTCCAAGAGCCTGACTGGTGGGGAAACCATTAAACTATTTGAATCCTCATAAAAATATATTCCTAAAATCCTAACAGTCCACAGTTTTAGAATTAATAAATGTGTATTAAAATTACAAGCGATTCCACCCCAAACCTGAAAGAAACCATTCTAGGAACATGAAAACTGAAAAAGAGCAGTGCACATTTCCCGATGTAAGTCACTTCTTATTTGCATCACTTATTTACATAACAAGGCTTTCTGGACTGATTAAGGGAACTGCCAGTTACACTTACTAGCCCTTCTGCAGGTGGAGGAGAAGCATGGGGCTTCCTTCTGGCTTTACCTGGGAGATGCCATGCTGGAGACTTTTGTCCTCATGTCCATCTTCTTCCCCGTTCTGTCAGTCTCTGAAGGATGCAATGCTCAAGGGGTGACACTTCTATCCTGGACCATGACAAAGGGACAGAAACAACATGATGCTTTACATCCCACTGGGCTGCTGAGATTGCTTGGGCTTTCAAAAATGGTTAGGAATGAAAGTAGAGAACTTTCTTGTTTATCCATTTTAACTAAGTCTTTCAACACCTGAGCTCAAATCCCACTTCTGTGAAGCTTTTCCTAACAGCCCCAGTTGAGAGGAATCTTCCTTCCTCCAATCCCCGATTGGGTCTTCCTGACTTTGCCTGTCATGGGCTCTGTCTGCACTACCTCTTAGAGCTGGTAACTTCCTGTGGGGACAGAGCCATTACTGATGCCCAGGTTTGTGCCCATCTTCCTTCTTCTGGGGTCTGCAGCACTTGGTTCAGGGGCCTGTGACCATGTCAGGACCATTCTGTGTTTGCTCTGCATAGTTAAATACACACTAGGAGAGAGACTCCACTGTCTTCTTGTGGGTTGTGAACTATAAGGAAATGGTAAGCCTGAAATTTCTCAAGATCATTTTCCCTGGTCTCCTCCATAAGGTTGATGCTGAGAGATGGAGAAGTCAGATCACAAGCAGTAATTTGAAACTCTAGATCCAGCTATACCCACAACTCTTTCCCTAGTCCTCTTAGTTATAGAAGAAAACATATTCTCTTTTCTGCTTAAGTGAATTTGAGTTGGTTTTTTGTTTCAGTCATCCACAAACGAAGGGAATAACAGTCTTAGTCAGAATTCCTTAAAAAAAAGGATGCAAAGATTCTTTAGACTATAAAACCTCCAGGATCTAGCTGGGCATGGTGGTGCACACATTTATAATCCCAGCTCCCCAGGAGGTTGAGGCAGGAGGATTCCAAGTTTGAGCCCAGCCTATGCAACTTAGTGACTCAGCAAGACCCTGTTTCAAAATAAAAAATAATAAAAGGGGCAGGGGATGTAGCTCAGTGTGAAGGTTCTAGGTTCAGTTCCCAGCATCACAAAGCACACAAATACAAACACCCCTCCAGAATCCTTCCAGGTTGCTGCTCCACTCTTGTCATTGTCTGTCAAAGCTGAGTGGCATCCCTGTTTGGGTTATAACTGGCAGGAAGGGAAATGAGCACATGGAGGAGTTGCAGCCAGGTCTGGAGCACAGCACTGGAGCTGGCGCATCCACCCTCACATGTGCATGGTGGGCATTCAGTGGCACAGCCACACCTAATGCACAGAAGGCTGGGACATGTGCGTTGTCTGTCTGGGCAGCTGTGGTTCCAGATGTTGATGCACAACTGGCAATCTAAGTCACACCAGGTATTTGTGGATTGAAATAATTGAAATACTGTGTTAGTCAGCTTTCTAGCACTGTAATGGATATTGAGATAATTTAGAAAGAGGAAAGTTTCGTTTTGTCTCATGGTTTCAGGGGTTTCAGTGCATGGTCGCTTGGTTCTGTTACCTTGGGCCTGTGGCAAGGCAGTATATCATTACAGGACCAAATGGTAGAGGTAGCCACTACCATTCACTTCATGGCAGCCAGGAGAGAGTGAGAGTGAGAGAAAGAGCAAGAGAGAGAGAAAGAGGGAGACAAGAGGAAGAGGAGGAAGAGGGAGAGGAGAAAGAGGAAGAGGAGGAGGGAGCAGCAGCAACAGCATAGGCCAGAGTCCTAATATCTCCTTCAAGATCACATCCTCCTCAATTACCTAATGTCTTCCACTAGGCCCAACCTCCTAAATGTTCCATCACCAGCCTCCCTGCCCCGTGATTAGATACACAGGGTGGCAACCAAGCCTGTACACATGGGCCTTTTGGGGACATGTAGCCAAACCAAAGACAAAATCCAACTTAAGTGTACAGAGGGTTGGAGAAAAGGGAAGAAAACTACTTCATAGATGAAAAAGCAGTAGTGGGCAGAGGCACCACACGGTCTGCTGCAGTGGCTGCTTGTCCTGTGTCAACTCAGTCAAGCTGGATCTATGTTTTCTAGCGTTCTCTTCCCTGTGAGGTTCCAAGGTAGGAGTGGCCATGAGAACAATGGCCATGTGATTCAGAGGGTGGCAGGGAAGCAGCAGCGTTCACATTTCACAGGAGCACTGCCACAGGCCCACTGGCTCCCAGCACGTGTGGGCAGCAGCCAGGCCAGCCTCCCCTTAGCAAGTGCTTAGTCTTCTCTAGCACTGTCTCTAGCTCTTTATGGGTGCAAGTGCAACTCCATCTCTCACAAAGGGCACTGGCTCCTTCCTCAGGTCACTCCTGTCTTGAGGACCAAAATGTCAAGGACAAACCTGGGCTCTAGTTGGTCTCCCAGGCTGCAGCCTCACATCATATGAGGATTGCTGGACTTCGACACTGTTGACATTTTGGGACAGTTAGTTCTTTGTGGTGGAGCTATCCTGTGCAGAACAGGACATTTGGCAACTTGGCAGCATCCCTGGCCCCATCTACCTCATCCATGTTGTGACAAACTGAAATTCAATATTGTCTCCAGACATTGTTAAATATTTTCTGGGAGGACAAAATTATGCATAGTCAATAACCACTGTGTTCACATCCAGCATTTCTTCTTCACTCTTGGCCTTGTGTCCTATGACAACTTCAGGTCCATCTCTAGCAGTTCTCACAGTTGCAGGAAAATATAAGTCCAAGAATCAATCACTTATTCCAAGTTAGTTGTAGTGGTTCTGCTAAGAAATGAATCTTGACTTCTGTGGGCCAAGACACTTTGGCTTTACAGACTCCTTCTGCCAGTATAAAATTTTTTACAAATTATATTTTTTGGCTATATTGCTTTAAAATAAATATTATCTAGGCTGGATTCACGATTACATTTTCATTATTACACTCAATGAAATGTTTGTGGGTCCCTTAACTATCACAAACCCTGTGTCCCTAATGGACAAGTCAGCCCTGTGTCTGCTTCTTTCCCTAAAACCCGAGTGACATGTGTATTCATGTCACACGTCTTCTTTGTGATCGGAACAAAAACATATGCACTAATAGTTTGCTTCTTTCAAGACTAACCTGAATCCAAGTACTTGATGCTACTCTCAATGGCAGTAGAGAAAAACTGGGTGAAGACCAAGTCTGCTTGAGGCTGTTCTTAGCCTGCCAGCTGGGTTGATTAAAGTGAAAGTTGTTGCTGTGATTTGACTGTTCCTTCCAAAACTCACTTTGAAATTTAATTGCCATTGTGGTGGTATTAAGAGGTGGTGATAAGAGGCGAGATCACTGTTCTCATGAAGGGATTAATGCTATTATCACAGGAGTGGGTTCGTTATCGCAACAGTAGTCTCTTGACCAAAGGGTAAGTTCAGCCCTACCCCCTCCTTGTTATGATGCAGCGAGGTCTTTACCACCTGCAGGTCCTTGATCTTGCACTTCCCATCTCCAGCACTATGAGTCGAAGAAACTTACATTGTTTCTAACTCATCTAGCCTGTGGAACTCTGTGACAGCTGCAGAAAATGGACTAAGACAGTTGCTATATAGAGAATTCAGGGGAAAAGATGAGTGTGAAACCCAACTCCCTTTAAAGACACATCAAAGAAAAAGACTGTGTCTCAAAATGAAATTATGGACATGTGTTTTCTATGTGTTTTCCATTAGATTGTTAATAATAGGACGTAAATCATCCTGAGGAGTCAAATGGTCCAATACCAGGCCCAGTTCCCCACCATTGCCAGCTGTTTCTGATTAGCCTGGAGCCCACTGCCCTGAGGAACAATGAGTGCTTCTTGGGGGCTACAGAAGACAGGAAATTAGCCACCAGGCATTTTGCCTATTATTCCCACACTTTCCTCAAGCCTTAAATCCATCATATATGAAAGGGAGCAATATAAATTGGATGAAGTGGGAGGAAGTTGAGGGTGCAATTTTATTCCATACCCTCCCACAACAAGTTTGTCCATAAATGCTGTATATTCACTCCAGAATTAAAGCACCTCCTTTATAGAAGATGTATGATAGACGAGTGTCATTGTGAACAATAGAAAGTTTGTATCGAAGGACAAAATTCTTCCTTTAGCAAGAACTCTGCTTTTTTACGTGGAACTATGAGGAAATCATTTTGCAGTTGAACAACCAAACCCAAGGCAGTGGAGTCTGAGATAAATGTTATGAAAATTGCATAAAACATTATATCAAAACCCTTGGCAGTGTCGAAAAACTAAGATTTCTGAATCCAGTGAGTAGCTGAAGAAGAAAATTCAATTTCGTTTTTTCACTTTGTCTGCCAATTTTTATAGCACTTCATTTAAAATGAAATCTCTAAAGAATCTATTCAAATTAGCTTTACAGTTTTCCCCAAAGAATCTGCTTTAAAATAAATTGAATTGGTGCATGTGACATAATAAGTGAGCATAAAATTCATGTTAACTAGTCCAAAGGAAAAACTTCTTATAATCAGGAAACAAATAATCTCACATGACTGAGCTAAAAATAGTCTTTAGATTGTCAGTTTCAAAACTGAACAAAAATACAGGGACTTGTTATAATAATGATATGGTGCATTTCCCCCTAATGAAATGGCCTTGAATTCTGTAATAAATTACAGGAAGAAAATCCTTTGGGCAAAAGGAAGTATCAGACATGAATCGTTTTCATAAACAGAGTGGTAGCAATGAAAAAATCTTCAGCTGGGGCAAATCAACTCCGTTGCCCTATAAGGAAGCTCCACTATCCAAGGTGGGTCAAGGCTGTGTGGAATGAAGGTGCCCCTTGGGTCTGCTCCCTTTGTTCAGAAAACAGTTTTCACAATATCTTATTTGACTTTGTAACCACCCAGTGCCTGTCCCAATGCCTAGCACACAGCTGAAATCCCATAAACATTTGAGGGAAAGACACATTTAAATCATTTAAATCACGAATAAATCATTTAATCGCTATTGTTTAAAACAGATCAGACTTAGTCTTATTATATCTTCATTTAAACAGTTAGGTTGGAAAATGTCCAGTTTATGGAAAGAATGGTTGGGTGTAATCATTTTATTTTTCTCTAGTGAAGTCAAAAGCAAGTAACTTGGTTTATCATTGAAAAAGTTTGGGGAATTTCTTAAAGCCTTGCCTGAAAGTAACCATATAGGAGTTTATTTTAAAGAGACTCAATGTTTTGGAATTTAGCTGTGAAAAAGTATGGGCCATCCTTTCTTTTCACAATACCAATTTGGGCTTCGTTATGGCTTGTATCTAGATGTCTCCCCAAAACCTCATGTGCTCACAGATGGTGCTTTTCGGAGGTGACTGGATCTAGGGTATGTGACACTGGGATTAAGGATGTGTGATAACTAAATTGGTTTAGCATAGTTCTGGGTATAGATAATGGAAGGCCCATGCTGGGTGTGGGTGGCACCAACCAATAGGATTGTAGCCTGGATGGGATATACAGAGAAAGATGGAAGACAGGCTGCTATTGCTGTTGCCTCCTGCCTGCTCTGCCATGGATTGTTTCTCCTCTGCCATGCCACCTTGCCTTGGACCCAGCCAACTATGGACTACAAACTATACAGACTGTGAGCCAAAATAAACCTTTCCTCCTTTAACTTGTGGGTGTCAGATATTTTATCTCAGCAATGAGAAAAGTAAGAAAGACATACTTCTGTTCAATTCCACTGTGCTCATTCAACTTAGCTTAATAAGCATTATACTTTATTTCTTGCCATGTTTATTTATTCTTGCATTCTCCAATCCATCCATTCATTGATCCATCCAGCCATCTCATCATCTAATTAATGAATGCTAATTAACTAATACTCCCAAAACTTCTATGAAGGATGTATTATTATAATTCAGACTTTGTATACAAGGCAACTGAGGCACAGCGAGACTAAATACAGCAAGGTGATACCACTAGAAAGTAGGGAAGTTAGGATCTGAATGCAGAGAGTCTGGCTCCAGAACCACCAAGTATGCTGTACTAATTAAATAGGTGCGGTCATAGCCTTCATAGCCACTATATTCCAGTGAGAAAAATGGAATTTAAACAATTATAACATGTTGTGGTCATGTAATTTTAATCATAACAATTGCTTTGGAAGGAAGGTACAGGGTGTTACAGGAGTCTATGAAAGGGACACTAAGCCCAGTGTGAGGAATTAGAAAGGCTTCAGTTCAAGGAAGCTGAACCTTGGGCTGGAATTTGGAGGGTGGGTAAGTAGTGAAAGATACGCAGGAAAAAATGTTCCAAGTAGAACGACATATGGAGGAGATTTGTGTTGAGTGACAAAAAGTGGCCATGTAGCAGTTTTAGTATCTTCTGATATCAATATGATCACAATTCAGCTCAATCATGAACCTATACTGGTTTTCATGATCCCACTGACTAGCATCTCATTTACCCAGTTATGGAAGTCAAAAATCTAGGAGGCAACCTTGTTGTTTCCGCCCTCAACCAAAATCCAACCAACATATCTAATTTGTCACCAACTCCTGTTTCCCAATGCCTACCATATCCAATCAGTCACCCCATAAATCTAGTAAATACACTCCTTTCTTGCCAATCTTATCTCATCTCCTGAATCCAAACTACTCTATGGTCTGGCTTGGATGGCTGTAGCATGTTCCTGGACCAATACTCTGCCAGAAGGTCTGCCAGAGTCCTGCGCTTCTGCCTTCCATCCTACAGCCAGCCTTGTATTTCCAAAGGCAAATCTTGTCATGCCACCATCTCTGCTCTCACTTAGAAACCTTTGATGATCTTCCATTGCTCTTGAGAAAAACCATAAAACCCCTTACCATGGTCTACAAGGCCCTGCACGGCCTGCTTCCCTCCTCTTATATAAGGCCAGCTTCATCCTCACCACATGCCAAGTTTCACTGCTCCTCAGCACCAAGTCTGCCTCTTTTGATCTCTCCTATGTGCCCTCTCCCTCCCAAGGAGGGCTTCAGCACATGTTCCTCCCTCTACCAGGAATGCTTCCACCTCCTCTTTCTTAATTAACCCTTCTTTACCCTGTAGATACCAACTGAGTCCTCAGGGAAACCACCCTAAATGCTGCTTGTATATTTGACTCTTCCCTCCTAAAATCTCTGTCTGTCCAGATACCTCTCTATTATGAACTGAAATACATTGCTCCCAAATTCCTAAGTGGAAGTCCGTACCTCCAATCCCTCAGAATGTGACTGGATTTGGAGATAGGGCCTTTAAAGAGGTGATTAAGTTAAAATAAGGCTGGCCTTGAGGGAGGGCCCTAATTCAGTCTGACTGATGTCTTTATAAGAGGTAAGCTGGACACAAAAAGAGACACTATGTATGGATGGGCACAGAAGAAAGGCCATGTGAGGACACTATAAGAAGGCAGTCCCCTGAAAGACAAAGAGCAAGCTCTTGGAAGAAATGAACGCTGCTGACATCTTGGTCTTGGACTTCTAATCTCCAGGACTGTGAGAAAATAAGTTTCCATTGCGTGAGCCATCCAGTCTGTGGTATTTTATTACAGCAGCCTGAGCAGACTCATACACTCTCCTTCACAGAACCTGTCATAGTTGCAATCTGTTTCATTATCTGATTGCCTTCTCCCTGTAAGAATGAATTGGGTGGGTCTGGTTTCGCTCAGCTGGGTATCCTCAGAGCCTGGTACAAGTGACTAGTATTTAATAAATGCTCACTAAATATCTGCCGAGTGAACAGATGAATGAATGGAGAGGTAAAAGTATTCAAGTGAATAGATGAACAAGCACATGAAAGTGGTAATAATTATGCAAGTGGGTTTTACCTCTGTGATGACTTCAGCCCTGGCTCGCATCCAGAAGCAAGGATAGCTTGTACTGGCTGATTTGAATATTAGGAAGCATTTATATAAATTCGTAAGATACCACAAATTCCTGCAATTTCAAGTTTTCAGTTCTTCAGAGGAATACTATTCAATGAAATTTGATCTTATGGATTTTATTTTTAAAGAGGCAAATATATCTCTTTAGGGTTAAATAAAGAGCGATCACTCTTAGAAGTAGAACTCTAACATCATTGCAATTGGAAGAAAATACACAAGTGAGGGAAATGTCCTCATTTGATTAATGGCATGCTTGATTTCAGTGTGGAAAATGTCCTTGCTTGTTTCCACAGGGCCAGGGACACAGTGAGAGCACCATGGAATCTCCCCACGGGAGGCAGGCTGGGCGACACATGAGGATCTCTATGGCTGTCTTCAGAGGAATCCTCTTTTCTGAGAAACTCATTATTCACTTAATTATTCATTCTGTTTATTTACTGTATAGTTATTACACATAAATATGGTGCAAATCCCTAGAATCCTCAAACACCAGATGCCAGTTTCTCTTCACAGTCCCAAAAGACACAGCCAAGCCATCACTGTGAGAATTAAAACAACAACAACTAAAACCCAATTAAAATTGTGCCAGCATGTTCATTTCCAAAAGAAAAAGCCTGCAAATGAATAAGCTCCTAGTCACTCTCCTGACTGCTTCTGCAAAGAAAGAAACAAACAAAAAGCCTCAAAAAAAAAAAAAGAACCAAAATGGCATTAGTATTTAAATCACAGCTTTCTTGAACTTTGTTTTGGCATGGAAAGGGCACTGGCTGAGTCAACTTTATGTCCTTTCTGGCTAGGTCAACTTTATATTGTTTCTCCCATTTTCTAAATCAAATTATTGAAGAAAATGGTGTTTTGCCTTTCAAACTTTTGATGTGCCAGGCAGAGCCCAGTGATGTGGGGAGGAGCCAGTGGTGACAGTCACTGTGGGAGGCTTGGAACTCTTGAGGTACAGGACCTCCTCCTCCTGTTGGATTGAGGGGATAGAGCCCTGTGCACCTTGTCCACCTGCAGGTCTGACTGAGCCTCTTAGGTGCATGTGTCACCTGAGCTCTGTGAACAGGGGACCAGAAAGCACAAAGGAGGCAGCCTCTTTTGAGAAAGGCAGGGTGCAGAGGACCCCAATGCCTGAGGGCAGAGCAGGGCTGATCGCTGGGACATGGGATGCTTGCAGGTGTGTGCAGAGGAGGAGGGAGGGTGGTGTGTGTGTCACTGTTTATACGTACCAGTCATCTGATGGCATGGTCATCTTCTAGATGAGTGTGTGACTTTGGCCAGTTCTCCTGGATAGTCATGGTGTGTCTTTTAGACCATTATTCCCATACGAACATGTCTTGCTGGGAGACCTGGGACCTCAGGGGTGCAGGCAGTTGGTTCCATTACTGAAAATACTCAAAGCTTCCAAACAACCAGAGGATTTGAGCACCACTCCAAATGCAGACTTGAAAGGCCAGGGAGGTCTCCATCTGGTGTCGAGGGTAGGAAGACGAGCCCAAAACCAACCTGTCAATATTCAAGCCCCAGGTCTGCCACTTCCCACTAAGACCCTTATCCTTCGCCTGATATGACTCCTTCCTGTTGCCCTGAAATCAAATGCAACGCTGAGTGTGAAGTGCTGAGAAGAGTGTTGCTCAACAGTAGGCACACAAGAAATGCTGGATCTTAATGTCAGTGTTAATAAATTCCAGGGCATGTGGCACTTTAGCACAGCACAGAACTCAGCACTGAGCTAAGAGGTAAACTTGCTTTTTATTTTCCAAGTAATGGGAATCCCTTGCTTCACTCTTTAGTAATGGGACTGCTGCTATTCCTGGCACCTCAGATTAAAATTAAATTCATCACATCCTATCCCATGATGCCTCATGGGCATTTTTGTTACCTGTTGCAAATATTTTCTAGTTGCATAGCCTAATTTGGGAGCTTTTTGCTGAAAAGGCAAAAATACTTTCTAATCTATTCAGCAACCACCCTGCAAAGCATCAGACCCACCAAAACACAAAAGGTCTTCATTAATAATATATGAAATAAGAACTCTGTATAATCTCATTATTGCTTTCTTATTAACATAGCATTAATAATCTGTTACTGTCTTTAACAATCCATGTGTATGAAAGTCTGGGATATTAAGTTATGGCTCAAATAAGATATGTTAAACATTGACATCCATGATATCATGAAAGAAACGTGGTAGAACTGAAAAAAAATCAATTTTAAATTAAAGTAAAATCATTCTGTCTTTTGCTTCAATTTTCAAAGCAGCTGGTCTTTCAGATTACCATTGACATTACTTCATTATCAGAGGTCAAAGTTGAATATGCATGCAACGTCACCCTGACCGGCATTTTAAGTAGAGTTGCTCCAATTTCTTCTCTTGGGTGGGGCAGGGAGTAGAAACAAGAAGCAGGGGCTGGGGGAGGTGGAAGCTTAAGTATGTGGCTCTAGGAGTCCACAGTCACAGCACTACAAATCAGACACTGGGCAGCACTTTCATAAAAACAGGGAAATGGAAGATTCTATAAAAATTCATGTTCCATCAAATAAATCTGAGAAACTGCATATTCTACACATTTTTTTTGGAGTGCCACATTGGGCTTTAGCATCTTGAAGGTTCTGCAAATGCCTACATTTAATACTAACTCATGTAGAGTGATGCAACAACCCAAATGTTCGTGGTCCCCAAATTAATACACTGAAATCCCACCCACAATGTGATAGTGTCAGGAAGTGAGCCATTGTGAGATAAGCAGGTCATGAGGGTAGAACCCTCACGGATGGGTTTAACACCCTGTAAAATGGACCCCAGAGAGCACTCTTGCCCCTTTCACCATGCAAGGACATGGCAAGAAGTCCATCTATGAACCAGGAAGCAGACCCTCCCCAGACACTGAATGTGCAGGTGCCCTGATTTTGGATTCGTCAGCCTCCAGAATGGTAATAGGTAAATGCGTGTTGTTTAAGTCACCCAGTCTACATTTTTTTGTTACAGCAGCATGAACAGACTAAGACATAAAGGCAATGACCAATCTAAGCCAAGTCAACATCTTCACTGAAATTGATGAGAAAGGGAAAATTGAGGCCCAAAAGTGGTTGCCTTGCTAAAGAGCACAAGAGCTAGGGACTGAGCAGAGAGTAGAATTCAGGTCTTCTGAGTCTTAGCATCATACCACACAACCTCTCAGAAAAATGTCCCTCTAATTCATCAGAGTACCAAGACTTGTCCTCCATCAGATACTGTCACAAAGACAACTAGCCCTGACCTCTGGAAAACTCATAATCAAGAACTGGTGACAGATAAGGATTTATATCGACTCAGATGGGAAGATTCTGTGGAAGTACAGCAGACAGTGTGACTACCCTCTAAAGTAATCAGTAGAGTTAGTAGACAGGAGGTGATGTAGGCACAGGGCCTTGAAGGTATGCTATGGTTCAAATGTTTGTTCCCTACAAAACTCAAGTTGAAATTGAAATACCATTGTAACTATTAAGAGGTAGAACCTTTCAGAGGTGATTAGGCCAGGAGAGCTCCACTTTCATGAACAGATTAGTATCTTTAAGGGGAAGTGGGTTTGCAGCAGTAAAACCCTCACCAGATGCCAGTCCCTTGATCTTGAACTTCCCAGCCACCAGATCTGTGAAAAAATAAATTTCTATTCTTTATAGATTATGCAGTCTCAAGTATTTTGTTGTAGCAGCACAAGTGGACTAAAACAAAGGGCAATGAGGCAGTTTGCTGTAGAATGTGAATGTTACTCTCTCTCTCTCCCCATACCCAATCCCTTCCTAAGGAATTCCCACAATAGCTCCTTCGTACAGAATACTGCTTGCATAACTCACAACACTAGTGCCACAAGACTCCATCAGCTGAGTGGAGCAGGATGCATAACTGGCCCTAATGGAACCAGTTTAAACTTTGGTTGGCTAGCACCCTATGGAAGTGTCTAGGGTTTGTTGGAGGATGGATTTTGCTGCAATGATGGGACTGTTCTATTCTGCACAGTCCAATATAGGAGCAAATAATCACATGTAACTATGGAATACTTAAGTGTGATCACTAAATACAGGTATTCAGTGAGGAACTGAATTTTAAAATTTATCTCGTTAAAAATTAAATTTAATAGTCACGTGGTGGTGGCTACTATATCAGATAGTACAGCTTTAGACTGATAAACAGATTCACTTGTTGACTAATTTAAAATACAAATTTGTTAGATTCTTGACTTTAAATTGTAATCCAAGTTTATATATAGTACTGGAACATTCCAGAGAATACAACTTAATAGATTATGCTGTTTAACTTGTTATTCTTAAAAATTTATTAAAATACATAGGAAGATATATTTGTTCATTGGAGAATCTAAGGACTTAGAATCAAGGATTTGAAAAGATTCAGAGTAAGTCCTCTGATTACAGTGGAATTAGCTAGAAATCAATAACAAAAGTAGAAAACTCACAACTTTTGAAAGTTTAACAATTCATTTATGATTAACCAGGTGTCAAAAAAGAAATCACAGTAGAAATCAGAAAATGTTTTGAGTGGGCTGGGGATGTAGCTCAGTGCTACAGCACTTGCCCATGATGCATGAGTCCCTGGGAGATGGGAGATATATATATATATATATACACATATATATATATGTGTATATATATGTATATATATATTCATATCTATATATATGATATAGATATGAATATATATACATTCAAAGAGAGAGAGAGAGAGAGGAGAGAGAGAGAGAGAGAGAGGGAAGAAAGAATAGTAATACTGATGATAATGGCCAAAAATAACAAAACAAAAAGCAAACATAAAGAGAAGCAACAAGGGGATATGGATGTACCTCAGTGGTGTAGAGCACTTGCCTAATATGTGCTGCCCTTTGTTCAATGCTAGTACCGACAAAAAAAAGCAAGCAAAAAGCCCAAATTGGATGTTTTGAGAAGATTAATAAAATTTGTAGAACCCTAGAAAGACCAATCAAGAAAAGATAACTAAATACATTGTTTAATACATGCAGTTGAAACTAAAGAAAACAGAACTGCAAAAGCCACCTTAGAGCCTTAGAGTAATGAATAAAACATCCTGGATTTATAAGTAGAGTAATATCTATATATGAAATAAAAACTTAAGGAAGTATTAGGTTTTATACCATTATAATTTTTATGTATAAAACATTAACTTCATAAAACCAAACCTATTCCTGTGTGATCCCCAATGACGATGTTAGTTTTCCACAGCTACAGCTCAGGGCCAAGCTGAGGGGAAGTGGCCACGACTTCAGGGAGAGCAATGGCGAACTGGACATGGCATGCTGGAGGCTCCATTCCTGAACAGGCCATGTCTGAGCTACCACAAGGAGAATCTAGGAACTGTACCTTATGGGTGTACTGCTCCAGAGTGTTTTCTCAGCACTGTGAGGAATTACCAAGTTTGGAAGAAATATAATGTACTTTCAATAGGTCCAAAACTATGGGATTTCTTTCCTTAAACTATACATTGAAAATGCAAATAGAAAGTCATGGATTCCTTTTCTTGTAATGTTTTTAAAATGTGATTCAAAACTAGTTTTTTGGTGGAGTTTTTTGGGTCTTCTATGTAGAGTATCATGTCATCTGCAAATAACAATAGTTTAACTTCTTCCTTTCCTATTTTTATTCCTTTTATTTCTTTCTCTTGTCTAATTGCTCTGGCTAATGTTTCTAGAACTATGTTGAATAACAGTGGTGACAGTGGGCACCCTTGTCTTGTTCCAGATGTTAGTGTGAAAGCTTCTAGTTTCTGGCCATTTAGTGTAATGTTGGCCGTTGGTTTGTCATATATGGCTTTTATCAGATTTAGATACACACTGCTAATTTCTGTAGTGTTTTTATCATGAATGGGTGTTGGATTTGTCAAATGCTTTTTCTACATCTATTGAGATGATCATGTGATTTTTTTTGTCTTTGAATTTGTTGATATGGTGTGTTACATATATTGATTTGCGTATGTTGAACCAAAAAACTACTGGATTTAATAACTAAATTCAGTTGCGTTGCTGGATACAAAGTCAACACCCAAAAGTCAACAGCATTGTTATACACATACAATACACCCACCGAAAAAGAAATAACAAAAGATATACCTTTCACAATTGCACACACACAAAAAAAATATTTAGGAATCTGTCTAACAAAGGAAGTAAAAGATCTTTACATTGAAAACTACAGCACTCTAAAAAAGGAAATTGAAAAGGATATCAAAAAATGGAAAGACATCCCATGTTCCTGGGTAGGAAGAACCAACATAGTGAAAATGGCTATACTTCCTAAACTATTATACAGATTCAATGCAATTCCAATCAAGATACCACTAACATACTTCAAAGAATTAGAAAGGACAATCATGAATTTCATCTGGACCCAGAAGAGACCAAAAATAGCAAAAACGATCCTAAGCAACAGGGAAAAAGCAGGGGGCATCACAGTCCCTGACCTAAAACTATACTATAAAGCTACCGTATTAAAGACAGCATGGTACTGGCAAAAAGACAGACCTGAGGATCAATGGAATAGATTGGAGGATACAGAAACAACCCCAAACACACTCAAATACCTCATTTTTGACAAAGGAGCCAAACACCCTCACTAGAAGAAAGATAGCCTCTTTAACAAATGATGCTGGAAAAATTGGCTTACAACATGTCGAAAACTAAAACTAGATACATGTCTCTCACCATGTACTAAACTCAAATCGAAGTGGATCAAAGATCTAAACATAAAAACAGAAACATTAAATTTATTGGAGAATAGAATAGGAAGAACTCTTGAAGACATAGGGGTAGGAAAAAAATTTATGAACAGAACCCAGACTGCATAGGAAACAACACAAAGAATCAGTGCTTGGGACCACGTGCTATTAAAAAGCTTTTGCACAGCAAAAGAAATCACCAATAGAACAGGGCGAAAACCCACAGATTGGGAAAATATTTTTGCTAGCTATCCATCAGACAAAGGTCTAACATCTAGAATATACAAAGAACTCAAAAAAAATTAAACCTCTCAAATTTAAAGACCCAATCCAAAAATGGGCATCTGAAATGAATAAACATTTCTCAGATGAAGAAATAAAAATGGCAAATAAGTATATGAAAAAATGTTCAACATCATTAGTCATCTGAGAGATGCAAATCAAAACAACGTTAAGATTCCATCTCACTCCAGAAAGAACTGCGTATATGGAAAAATCAACCAATAACAAATGCTGGAGGGGCTGTGGGGAAAAAGGAACTCTCCTCCACCATTGGTGGGAATGTAGACTGGTCCAGCCACTGTGGAAATCAATATGGAGATTCCTCAAAAAACTATAACTAGAGGTTCCATGTGATCCAGCTATTCCCCTACTGGGGATCTTCCCAGAAGAATTAAAATCGTCATACCACAGGGATGTATGCACAACCATGTTCATAGCAACACAATTTGTAATAGCTAAGTCTTGGAAACAACCTAAATACCCAACAACCAATGAATGGCTAAAGAAAATGTCGTTTTTCTACCCAATGGAGTACTACTCTGCCATAAAAAAGGATAAACTGGAGTCATTCGTATGTAAATGGATGTTCCTTGAGAACATACTTTTAAGTGAAATAAATCAGACACTCGTGAGTACACATCGAATTGTTTCTCTGATATGAGAAACCATAACTGTAAATAAGGACAAAGAGGTGTAATAAAAGCAAGTACTTTTAGCTATAACAGGTCTCTTCATCAGAAACCAGTCCAAAGCATACAAACATTGTGAACATACCTCCTTACACCAAAGGCCTGACCACAGTAGGGCATCCTTGAGAGCTCGGACAGCGGGTCCTGTGAAGGTGCCATAAAGTGATGGTGTGCAAAGGTTTTTTACTAATATATCCTATAATACTAGTTTGAAAAGCTATGTATTCCCTTTGCATATTTTTGACATCTTAACTTTTATTATAAATTTAAATAGTGGCAGGGGATATAATTTCCACCACAGAGTAAGATGTGAATTTTTTTTTCTTTTTTTTGGAGGGGTGGGGTGTGGTGCTGGGGACCAAACTCATTGCCTTGCGGTTGCTAGGCAAGCGCTCTACCACTGAGCTAAATCCTCAACCAGATGTGAAATTTTTTAAAAAATTAACTCTTAACTTTAGGACAGTTTTAGACTTTCAGAATAATTGTGAAGATTATGTGAAACAGAGAGAGAGAAAGGAGGAAAAAGAGTGGTAGTATGAAAAGGAGAACAAAGGAGTACAAGGAATTCCTTTGTACCATATAGTGTGCTTCCCCCAATAACAGCTTATATTACATAATATGGTTTGCTACAGTTAATAAACTAATATTGACATGATTGCTTACTAAAGTTCACACTTTATTCAGATTTCTTGGGTTTTTACCTACCATCCTTTTCCTGTTCCAGGATCTCATCCAGGCTATCAGGTTATATTTAGTCCTTAGGCTCCCTTCAAGTTTCTCAGGCTTTTCTTGCTTTTCATGACTTTGACAGTTTTTAGGAGTACTGCTCATGCATTTTAAGGATATCCATTCTCTTCTTGGAAGACATACCTTGGTTGCTTCCAGGTTTTGACAGTTACGAAAAAAGCTGCTATAAACTGTCACATACACATTTTTTGCGTGGACATAAGTTTTCAAATCAATTGGGCAAAATACCTAGGAGCTTGATGACTGGATCATACGGAGAGAGTATGTTTAGCTTTGTAAGAAACCCTCCAACTGTCTTCCAAAGTGTCTGTACCATTTTTCATTCCCCTGGGTAATGAATTGTAGTACAAATTATTCAACTGAAACAGAGACAGAGAAAGGAGGAAAAAGAGTGGTAGTATGAAAAGGAGAACAAAGAATGAGAGACATGTCTGATAATATCACTGACATAAAATATACACAACTAGAGTCTGATAAAGATATTCTCTTTAAGAATGTGGCAAAATAAGTATTTGAAGATAATAGCCAACAAGTTTCCATTTGTGATTAAAGACAGGAGTCCTGGAATTTTGATTTCCATTTGTAATGACGGGCAGGGAGCAGTATTCTGCTGAATATGTTTGGGTATCAGCCAAGAAGCAGGTCAGACTGAAACTTAAACAGCCCAATATATGTAATTCTAGTTGCAGATGTAATAGACTAAAGAGGAAGGAAAGAGAGAAGGAAGGAAAGAAAAAAGAAATGAGCAAACCATCTCATGAGCAATCCAATACCAGTAGCAATAGGGAAATCTTGGTAAAGAAATTGATTCAAGCACTATCTCTGACACATTTGACCTGAGAAAAGTCATTTAGAATCAAGCTTGGCTCCCTTATTTAAAATAAGAAAGATGCCCAACCTGACTTCTACTTTACAATGACTGTTGCTATGACAATAAATGTAATATAGCTCCGGCCCCTTGGTCAAATGTTTTTCTATAAATTCAATATGATTGGAATTGCTCTTCCTGAAGTCACGTGCTTTTGCCAACTTAACTGTTTTTCTTCTTTTAGTTTTTTTAAGGTTCAGTAAACTCTGAAATAGACTACATCTGAATTTCAGTTTATTTTCATACAAATTAATCTGCCTTTTCTCTGAAGTTAGAACAATGTTCTTTTTATTCACATTTCTGAGTGTTTTACTAACTCTATGTAAGAGAAGTTTAGATTGGATGCCTTATATTTCATTGTGTTAAATTGTGTGGTCTACTTTTCAATCCATGTGGACAATACAATTTAAATTTGTTTTCTAAGAAAGGTCACTTTGTGAGTTGCTATCCCTAGTGGCACTGAATTTCAATCTGTGTGTGATAGATACTTTTGTTTTATTTCATTTTTTTGGTTTTTCTAAACTGCTTAATTTTGCAGTTCCAAACAAGTTTCTCGAAAGTTACAAGCTAAGAAATAGGAAAGTAATAGCTTGTTTTTATTGATCTTAAATTACAAGTCTATAAATATAATGTGAACATCAAGTGGAGTGATTGGTAAAATACAGTGTTTAGAATTCATATACCTAAGTAAGTATTGGGTGCCCACCTATTTAAAGGTTCGTCTATTGTTTGGAGCATTTCTAGAACTCATTCTCATTGAGTAATACCTTTAGATCCTCTAGCCCATTTTAATCTTTGTCTTTTGAACTTGGGTTTAATAATCCAATGCAATTTTGTTTAATTTTTGGTGATGCATAAGATGGGGTTATTATTATTATTTTCTTCATTCCTGGCATTAGAACACAGTGCCTCATGCATGCTAGGCAAGTACTCTACTACTGAGCCACATCTCAGCCCTGGGAATTTATTTTTAATGCCCACCAAATGATAGACTTGAAATGTGTTGGTCAATGAATCTGTGTAAAGTCATCTAGGCTAAAAATAAATTGCAACTATAAAATATGAACCCATGTCACACGGTAGTTGCATAGGAAGAGTCTATGTGTTGTCAGACTGACAGGTCTGAATGACCACTTTGACACTCTCTAGGCCTTAGTGAAGTGTTTTAGATTCTGAGATTGTTTCCATATATATGCATGGCTAATACCTATCTCAATAGTTTCAAGGATAAAATTAAATATACAAAATATCTAGCATAATTAGTCCCTCTCCTCCCATTCTAAGATGATTAACTATGAAGGAAAAGATACTCATGAGGATTAAGGCGGTCCATGATATTTTTAAAACTACTTTTTTTGTGTGACTGCACTTTCCTATTATCTCATCAGATATTAATTCCCAAATCATTTGTTACTTTTCTAATTTGGGTAAGTATCTACAGCCATTCTGGTGAAGGGCCTCTACATATGTGTGTTTCCCTGGCTATAGCAAGATATGGCAGAGGTACTTGTGAACAATGAAATGAAAATATAAGTTGATTCCACATTATAAAAGGGTTTGAATGACATACTACAGGTTTAGATGTTACCCAATAGAAAAGGTGGTCACTCAAAGCTTTTGAGCAGAGGAAAAAGTAATTTTGCCTGTGCTTTGAGAAAATCACTGACATGCCAGGCTAAAATGTCTTAATAGCAGGTCCTGCTTTTTACTTAGTTACACATCTTTTACTCATCTTTACATGAAAAAACAGAAGAACAAATGACTGGATGGAAGGGCTGGATGGGGAATACGGACATGGGCAGAGATCAGGATGGAATGGAAAAAAATGTCATGTATGTTTTACAGAGACACACTCAAAAGGATTTGGTGACTGGATGGGATGTCAAAGCTGAGGAAGACAGGGAGATGTGAAACAACTCTGAGGCAGGTGGCCTGGATGACAGCTTGGGGTGGGGGCTGGTCAGGAAGGATGCCATTCACAGAAATAGAAAACACAAAATAGGAAACCGATTTTGAAAATTAGGGGAACAATGATTCTGATTTTAGTTGAATTCTTTTGCACTGAGGTGGGGAGGTCTGATGGGCAAATAAAAACACAGGCTTGGAGTTGAGAAGAGGTCAAGGTCAAAGATAAAGACTTGTTTGTAGAATTATACACATAAGCACAACAGCTGAAATCTTGGCAGTGGCTGAAATCAACCTTGAAGAATGTATTGATTAAGAAGATTGGCCAATTACGGGACCTTGGAAAATACTCCCACTTCAGGGGTGACTGTGGGACAGGAAACTAGAAAAAAATGGGAGGAAAAAATGGACACAGAAATACTAGGAGAGGGCTGGGAATTTAGCTCAGTGGTTAGAGTGCTTGCCTTGCAAACACAAGGCCCTGAGTTCGATCCCCAGCACCAAAAAGAAAGAAAGAAAGAAAGATAGAAAGAAATACTAGGAGAGATCATGTCATGGAAGCTAAGGGGGGCCTTCTAAAGCCACAGATGTCAGTTCAGACCCAGGAGAAGGAACAGTGTGATGAGAGCTGAAAAGGGCTGGCAGATTTGGCCGCTGGTGGCTCCCTGGTGACTTGTCTGAGAGTGGCTGAAATTTGGGAGACTAGAGCTGGATTACAGTCAAGGTCAAGCAAGGCAGGGAACAGGAGAGGGAAGTGGGTGCAGCTTCCTCTGCCACCTTCAGCTGCTGCTTCTTAGCGTCTTTAGAAGACTTTTCTCTGCTGCCCCAGTAAATGTTAATGTTTCCTAGGACTCTGTCCTTGGCTCTCTCTAGCTCTGTGATCTTCTCTTGGTTTCAAATAACAGAAAGTGACTCCAGCTGGCTTGAACAGAAAGATTTATTGGAAGGATACAGAGTTACCTCACAGGACCCAAAGGGCCATGCCTGGGCTTTGCACACAAGCTTTAACCAGAATCCGAGCACTGCAGGGCTTCTCTGGCTCCTTTCTTGTTCCCTTCTTGGTGTCTATTTTCTTCCTCTGCTCTCACTGCAAACCAGCTGCCTCAGTTGGCTTTCTAGGCTGTGTGGTACAAAATATGCCTCCCTTTGCTCCGAGTCCGACCCCCTTACTCAGCCATCAGAAGTGCACTGCTCTGTCTCACTCCCACTCTGCATGGCTCTCCAAGAGCAGAGGCTGGACTGAGGGGCTTCAACTGATGCCCATCCTTGAGCCATGCAAGGTTACACAGCACAGACAGTAGCATGTGCACAGGGGACTAGAATAGGGACAGGGACCTGGAACAAGAAGCTGGGGGAAAGCTTATAGGATGAGGAGGGGGACTGGGCCTAGGCACAAGTGACAGGAGGGGAAGGTGACATAAATAGCTTCTCATTACTCTACTTTGTATCTTTGCTCTGACAGCTTGAATCTTCCTAAGGAGCAAATCCTAGGAACGTTCTTCCTCCTACATGGGGTTCCAGATATAGTGTTTTCTTTTAGAAACACTGCCCCGATCTTGTCAACTTCCCCTCTCTACAGCCAGCCCTGAGTACACAAGGGCAAGTTGCAGTGGTCAGGTCCATAGCCCCTGGGTGAACCAGGGGCCCAACCAAAGCCTGTCTCTGAAGCCTCTGGGCTCAGAACTGGATGGTTCATGGGCCAATTCCTTTTAATGGTATGAGCCTGTTGGTGACTAGGGGAGGGAGGCAGAGTCTGGAGATGAGAGTAATGTTGGGTCTGGTTATCCTGGAAACTCAGGTGCCCTATCCTTCCTGTTAGTTTCCATAAGCTAGCCCAGTGTCTCCTAGTAAATTCTCTTGTAGTCTAAGCTAGTTTGGGTTGTCACTGAAATCAAAGAGTCTTGATTATCCAAAGTCAAAAGAGTTGCCCAATAGCTGTTCCCAACATCCTCTCTTGCCTCCCATATCCACTGTAGGTCACCCCTCCCTTTCCCTTGTCATGTTTCCTGGAAGAAATGAGGTCCAAACAGCGACTGCAATATGAGATTTTGGAATTCTGGCAATTACTGAAATAATAGCACTTTGCTAGTGCATTTAAAATTTTGATGTTTTGAAAATCTAAAACCTGAATCATCTATCGTTTGAGATCAGGATCAATGACTCAACTATTCAATTTAGGATGAAAATACTTGCTGAACAAAATTCTACCCAAAGTCAGAAAGGGCTTTTCATCAGCTGGAACAATTGTACAAAAACACACATGCTACTCAAATCAATGACACCATTGATTCTTTTTGTTTTTGAGATAATATTTCATTTGTACTTCATGATTTTCAATGTTTCTTCACTTTAGGTAAAGTTTAGTACATTAATTTCTGAATAAGAATCTATTTTTAACAAAATTAATTTTTGAATAATTTTACATTTGCAAAAAATTGTGAAAATAGTACAGAGAGCTTCCATAAACCCCTTACCACGTTTTCCTTATTATCAACATTTTTTTATGAGTTTGGTACATTTGTTACAACTAATGAACCAATACAGATACATTATCAATAGCTGAAGTCCATATTTGACTTGTTTTTGTAACCTAAAGTCCTTTTTCTATTCCAGGACCCACCCAGGACACCAAATTACATTTACTTGTCACATCTCCTTGGGCTCCTCTGGTTTATCACAGTTTACGACTTTATTTTTATTAAGATTATCTGCTAATACTCTGTATGAGAATAAAGCTTGTTTAATGTTCTTGTTCTATAAATTTACATTTTTATTTGACCTTTAAATGTTTAATACTTTTAAGATATAAATTAAATATTATTTTACTCCTGTTGTTAATGTTGCAAATTCTGAACACTCACATGAAAAATTAGCATTGATACCAGTATTTTGGAATTATCTTAAATGAATGCTGAATGTCCAGTGTCACAGGTTTTGCTCTAGCACAGCAGTCAACGGAGCAAGGGAGACAGGAAGAGCATGGAGACCAGGATCCAGATCCAGTGATGGCTGTGGCTCTGGGTGCAGGGCAGAACAACTTGGAGCTGAAGTGTGCAGTGGAGGGCAGATGACCAGCCCAGAGTTTGCTTCTCTGCACAGAAATCCCAGGCCCAGGCCACTCGATAGGGTTCTGCAAACATATCTTTTGCTCCCAGAACTCCTGCTGCACTCTGTTCTTCCTCTGTGTAATGTGCCACAGGGCTACCTTCTGTTAGCTTGATCTGTTTTTCCTGTCTTGTACAACTAATTCCCTGGGGTCACTGTGCAACGAAGGCTTGGACTCTGGGGACTTTATCCCAGATAAATCTTCTGTCCTTGTTTTCCCAGTGTTTGCTCATGGCTTGGAACCTACCACAGTAAGCACACAGTATGCCTGGGTGCTACTACCTGTTCAACCGGTGTGAGACGCATGAAGGGAAATGGCACCACTGGCAGGAAATAGCTGCTCCTCTCAGCCTTCAGGAGCTGCTAAGAACTACAGTCCCAAGTTGGGTGGAGAAGACTAGTGAATGAGCAGGTAGAACGCTCCAACTCAAGAGTGTGGCAGGCAAGGGGTGACAAGAGTAGAGAGGAGGCAGAGCCACAGGGCCAGCCTGACTCAGGGTTGCTACTCACAGGGAAGGAGACTTCAGTATCCACAACCTCTAAGATTGTGAGACCAAGTAAATTATTAGCATCTAAAAACTACAACTAAGAGTTAAATCACAAATATGCAGTATTACATCATTATGAGAGAGAAGTATGTTTGATCTTCAAATATACTTACAATCTATAGAGTTCCCTAGAGTTGCCAAAAAGTAGATCACAATAGTTAGGCTTCATTTTGTCCATGGTTCATGGCATATTCAAAGTCTCTAAAGCTGACATGACCATCTGAGTCACGATCTACTTCCCTGAAAAATGAAACAAAAAGTTATTTATGGGGCTGGGGATTTAGCTCAGTGATTAGAGTGCTTGCCTTGCAAGCACAAGGGCCTGAGTTCGACCCCCGGCACCACAAAAAAAAAAAAAGTTATTTATATATTAGTCTCCTCAGCACATACAAATCAAGGGTACATTATTATCTTTCTTTCTTTGCATATCTTATGTACTTGAAGACTAAGACTGCTTAGTTGGGGGTGGGGGTTGCTGGGGATTGAACTCAGGGCCTCGTGCTTGCTAGGCAAGTGATCTACCACTGAGCTAAACCCCCAACCCCAATGCCTATATTTTTTACTCCTACATTGATAATACTAAGGTCGAAAGAGTATTTATTAAAACCCACAGAAATAATACATTCAACCCAATTACATAAAGCCAAATGGACAGCTTATACAAGAAACTGAGGAATGATTGTTTTTCTAGTTGTCCTACATGTATCTTTTTGTAATCTACAAAAATATACATTCACTGCATAACGGAAATGTGAGATAAATAGGAGATAACGAAATGACTTTGGGAACAAATGATGACAAGAACAGCATGCATGGGTGCGTTTTACAGAAAGAGACACCGAGCCTTCGGGAATCTCACGGTTTTCTCACAATCAGGCTCCTAGTAGGTAGCAGAGCTGAACTCAAACCAGAGCAGTTAAACTCTCAACCCCAGGCTCCATCGCTATCCAATACCACCTCTCTATGTAAAAAGGCCACTGCAGAGAGAGGGATTATGCTGCTGTTCCCACATGACTAGCCCCGAAAGTTTTCACAGGCTTCATTCATGGCCTCAGAAAATCTGTTAAAGCCTCACAAACAGCCGCTAAGCTCTCCTGACTCTCGTGAAGAGTGATGATGATATGACCTGCTGGCTGGTTAGTGAAGGGGGTGGGTGGCCTCAGCACGGTCATTCTCGTGTGTCCCGCAGAGACAGGGACATTGCTTTCTGGACAAGCAGCAAACAATGGCACCCATCCCACATGGTTAAGATAACATGTATTAGGACAAAATCTCAGCACAAGCGACACATCAGAACCACTATTAGTGAGAGGAGTGTTCATTAAAGAGTATTTGAAAGGATAACTGATGAGTAGCAGCCCTAATTCCTCTTTGGGGAACATTCTATTCTGCAACAATGCATGTCATGCCTTCCACATGCCTTCTATGGATGAAAATTCAACAAAGAGTATCAACCAGGACACAAGGCTTTTTAAAGCAAAACTGGCCCAAGCAAGAGAGCCACTAATCACTGTAATAGTTTTAAAGCAGGCTCTTAAAATATTGAATTCTAAAATAAACTTTCTGAATATTTCATGCCAAAGTCTCTGAAGTCTATAATGGTTCTGGATAGAGTGATGATAATTTTTCATTCTTTTGAAGTAGAGAAAAATCCCTACTTCTCTGCCCCAGGGCAAAACCATGTTGCACTGTGTTAGTATAAAATGATCGCAGACTGCAGAGGCCATTATTCTTGTTACGTCTTTTGGTGAAATATATATGATGATTTCATGCTATACAGCACCCAAAGCATAATGTCAGATCTCTTCTAAGGGATTAGAAATAATCAGCATCACACGTTACTGACTACAGAATATAAATCATCCTTTTTTATAAAGTTAGATAATTGAAGATTCTTAATATTGCCTAAGTATTTCTTCCCAAGGAATTGGATTAGATAAATGGCCTTTCTTCTTTCCACTCGGAATGGGTATGGTTGAACTATAAATCTCTGAGGGTGAGCAAAGCGAATAACTTAGAAAAGTAATGTTTAGAATAAACTTGTTTCTGATAATATTTTTGTGTATGTCTTTATTATTGAAATAATGGATGTTTGTACAGAAGGGAATTCCTTTGCATGTTTTCTCAATAAATAACTGCAATTGTCATTGCATTGACTTCTAACTTTTTTCTTGCTGTCTTTGCCAAAGCTTCCCATCATAAGATGGCACAGTATAACCAGGAAGTATTAACAGGGGAAGGTTCACTCATATGGACTGGAGTGGCATTTTACTCACACAATGAATGGAAGGGTGCTCTATTTATATGCAGAGTGGGATATAGTAAAATATTTCATGCCTTCTGAGTTTCTTCATGTATATGAGCAGATCTGGTCATCTTGTCTAGAGTGAAGAAGAAATTCAAACTTCTGGGTTATAACTTTAAAGACTAACACACACGTTTTTTATTACAGACAGAACTATTCCGAAGCAGGAAGACTTCACAGCACCCACACTCAAATGGCTGCGTGAGGGAAGAACAGACGTGGCTGGTGGGTAGAAGTGGTGATGAGCTGAGGAGAGGACGAGCTACTGGGCAGAGAGGAAGAAGTGCCACTGTTTCTGTTCAGAGCATGCAGCCTCAGCTCTGAAACCAGAATGTGTTGTTTTGGTGTCATCCACATATATAGTTAGCACTGAAATATTCTGCCACCCTCATCCCAATTAGAAATAAGCCTCTTGGCCCGAAGCTGGCAAAGCAGTGTGTTGAATGAATTAATTTATGGATGTGAACCTGAGGAAACAGATGACACTTTTATGGAAAATGTACCTCCCCAAGTAGCGGGGAATTAAAGAAAGAGACTTCATCATTATTATCTACGGTATCTAAACAAGAGCTAATGAAACAAAACGCAGGGAAGGAGCCACCTCAGGACCAGCACTCTGGGACCCATGAGTAAGTTACTTACAGTCCCCATCCTCTACCACGTTCACCAGGTACAAGAGAGCCACAAGAGAGACACACTTGGGAAAAGGAGGTTGCAGAAGTGGGCAATGGAGGGAAGGAACCCCTTGACTATCATGCTGAAGAGTTTAGAGCTAAAAGGCTGGAGACTGAACCAAAGGCAAACACTGGATCTGCATGAGTCTGGCTTGTTGTGCAGTTGACAAACAAATGCTTCATCCTGTTAAGTAGCTGCTCTTTAACTAGACACAGAAAGATAAGATCCAGATATGTATTCAAGCTCAGGCTACAGAAATGGTTTCTCAGAGGAATGAAAGCTTATTTGGATGTATGAAAGGAAATAAATTGCTATTTGCAGTAACAACTGCTTTCTAAAAGTAGGTCTAGTTAAATTGAAGGCTTTGCATGTGTGTGTGTGTGTGTGTGTGTGTGTGTGTGTGTGTGTACTAGGAATTGAATCCAGGGGCTCTCTACTACTGAGCTACATCCTCAGCCCTTTTTATTTTTTTGTCCACCTGGCCTTGTGATCTTCCTGCCTCAGCTTCCCAAGTAGCACCACCATGCCTAGCTTGGTTTGTTTTTGTCTGAGATACAAAAGGAGACCTAGTATTAATTTGGGGACTAGAGAATCCAGAGAGCTGACTTGCTCTGTACAGCTTAGTATGAACAACTGAGGATTGTCAACGAGGAAGGGGATGAGAAACAAGGTAAAGGAGGGACAGAAAGAGGGAGGTGCTAAACAAGGAGAATGGCCACGCAGCAGCACAATGATCCAAAGCCCTCTGATTAACCACTATACTTGCTAGGCGCTGCAAAGTTGTTTGCAGTGCTTATTATAACTCTCCCCTCTCTTACCCAGAGGGTGTGAAGGACACACACTATGAGGAGATGGTGAAGCTGGGGGTGTCTGGGTTGAGCCAGGATGATTAATGGGTTAGGAGATGAGTTCTCTGGGAAGGCACAGTGAAGAGCAAGAAAAGCAAGCATGAATGGTAAAATGATCCGCCAAATGAATTAAATCACAGAAAAGAGAGCTCAAAGCCACGAGCCCACTTGATATTTCCAAGAATCTTGGGAAATGCTTATAATCCCTCAGGGCTCCTGGCAGTACTAGATGGACTCTGAAGTTCAGGAAGGCCTCAGTTGACACGGAGTACAGTAAGAATTTCCATTCAGCTGAATTCCAACAGTTTTCATGTATGTATGTATGTTAAATTACAAATATTTTCTGGTTCATCATATTAAAAAGTGGTTGTACTTACTTTCATCAGTATGAACTTTAGGGTTTTCCTTTCTGCATCTTTTTAAAAAGTTTTGAATTTGTATTAGTACATATCCGCAATACATAATGATTACATTTATCATGGGGAGTTGGTACATATACATAATACATCTTAATTCTTTTTTCATCTCCTTCCTCTCCCTTCCCTCTCAGCCTCCATCTTCCATATCTTGACTTCGTTGAGCAAGACTGTATCAATCTTCTTCAGCAAGACTGCTCTTCCATTTTGGTGATGATGTGTGGGCTTTGACAGCTCAGACCAGCTGCTTCCTGGACAAGAGGCAATAAGGTCTGACCATGCTGGAGCCAGGGTTTCACACTGTGAGGTTCACATGGAGCTAGACCATAGTGCTGTTCTAGTATATTCTGAGGGGAAGCACAGATTTAGAAATATGTAAATAGCGAGTGCTTCTCCAAAGTAGTAACTGTTTCTTGTAGGAAAATATTTACATTGGAACAATTTCTGTTCAGAAAATATTCCTTTCTTGAAATCCAGTTTTTGTTGTAAAATCATTTGAGAATAACCCTTGGCCAGGTCTCCAAAGGCAGATTTCAGACTGAAGTATGGTTTTTATCCAAATTACTTTTTAAAAAACAAAGGAAAGTAAGAGGGAATGGCTTATAGATTTTTGTGCATTGAAACAGTGGAATATTCTCCATTAAAATGATATAAAGACTGTGAAAGTGACAGTTGTTAAGTGGAAACAAGAATACAAGCTGGTATTTGTAAGTGGAAACAAGAATACATATTTGCAACCTTATAAACATCTACATTCATTTGGGCAGAAGTTGGTGGGGTTACAAGTAATTCTGTCTGAAATTCTTTAATATTAAATATTTATTTCTTTTCAGTCTGAATTCCCCAAGCAAGTGGCCTTCTTTCACACCGTATAAATCCTCAATAGCTAGAGAATAGGGTTTCTCAACCTCAGCACCATTGATGTTTTCGATCAAATAATGCTCTGTTCCAGCAGAGATGGGGCTGTCCTGTGTACTGTAGGATATTTAGCAGCATCCTTAGCCTCTACCCACTAGATGTCAGTAGAACCCTCTCCCACCCCCCACTCTCAGTCGTGACAGCCAAGAATGTCTCCAGAAATTGCCAAGCGTCCCCTAGGGCACCAAAACATCCCTGGTTGAGAATTGCTAAACTAGAGGAACCAGAGTTTGAAGGAATCCTTGGGGTTATTCCAGCTAAATCTACACTTACTAAAATAATTGCTTTAAAGACTTTTTT
>PVJO010019152.1:12063-35103 GCA_004026905.1 Hystrix cristata | reverse complement strand
ACACACACACACAGTGTATACTGATCGAATCTTGGTAATTAACTCTTTCATCTCCTTGCAATTTCTAGCAGCAGTGGGGGAAGGGAAGATGGCAGAAAGACAACAAGAGTATCAACTTGTTTGCAGAATCTGAAAAAATGTATCATTTTCTCTATTACATCCATATTGGTGATATTTTTTATTGCAACAAGAGATTTCTACTTTCATTGCTTCTAAAATCTGCATGCCCTGGGTGTGGTAGTGCACTCCTATAATCCCAGCACAGGAGGCTGAAGCGGGAGGATCACCAGGAGTTTGAGGCCAGCCTGGGCTACCTAGTGAGTTCAAGACCAGCCTGAACGACATGGTGAGACCTTGTCTCAAAAGAAAAATAAAATCTATGTATTTAATGTACACTAGCCCTTGGAGGGTCACAAGGAAGTCCTGTTTTTAGAATATGTTGATATTAGTATTTTTGGCTTACTATTCCCATAATTTCTCCAAGGCAGTAAAGAGCCTTTGTGGATAAAATCTGGTCTTGGTTATGGGAAAAGTGACCTCGAAGCTCTGAGATATTCTTTCCTAATGTCCACCTTATCTGTGTGGAACGACTTCTGCAGTTAGCGTCTCAGTTCCTTCCCAGGGCTGCTCTGAACTTTCCCCATGTCATCATCTTTAATAAAGAACTCAGAGTCCCCACCCTGGATGCATTCCTCCAACCTTACAAAGGTCCCCTTGACGTTCTATGGCAGGGGAGAACCACGTGCTCCAGACTTGCAGTTAGCAGCCCTTGGGATACCATGACCTAAGGATATTACTCAAACAACAGCAGTCTGTGGAAGCACCTGCCGGATGTGAGGTAGTTTTTTGTTGTTGTTGTTGTTGTTTTGTTCTGTTCTGTTTTGGTTGGCTATGCTGCGGATAGAACCCTGGGCCTTGCGCATGCCTGGCAACACTGTCCCAGACTCTACCCGTCCTGTTTTAAGGTAATGCTTTACAGAGGGGGCTTTGCTCCATAAGCAAAAGCGTGTGTACCTCAGTGATTATTTTCAGAATGTGGCTCTACAAGAAAGTCCTTGCTGCTCTTTTCGATGGGAGGGGTGGTGCTGGCTCCAAACATAGTCCATGATGAAGTCAAATGTGGTGGTCCTCTTTCACAACCTCTTCTGAATTTAAAATTATTCACCATCAGCTAATGCTCTTATTTATTCTCTGCATCCAGCAGGATGGTCTTTAATATGAACAAGGCCAGCTGCAGAAAATGTCAGCCCTGGCCACTGGCATGGTGCCCTGGGGACAGGGTGGGGGGAGCTGAAGAATTTTAATTCTCATGAAGACATCATTGAGCTCTGCAACTTTTTTCCAATTGAAATGGCTTCCTGTTCAGCTCCCAAACAGTTCTCCACTTCCCAGTGTTCTTGAACTTGGGCCAGGGCCGCTTCTTAGTCCCTACTGTTCTTATTCTATACTACACTTGAACAGAAATGTTTCTTTCAGTAGAGCAAGTTCCTTCAGTTCCACTCAGAAGCAAGAGGGTGGGGAAGCAGGAGACCTCGAGGACGGAGGGAGTGAGAGGGAGAGAGCATGTCATTTATTAGTCACCTTGTTTGGATGGAATGTCAGACACAAAAAAGCAAGGCCAGCTTAGTCTCTTTAGTTTCATTCTGGGCTTTCTCATGCTAAGTAAGAAGAGGCATATTGAAGAATTTTAAACCAGCTGTTTGCCAATATTTTTGAAGTATCACTCCCAGGCCTTTATGTTACATTTGTGTTCACAGGGAAAAAATCTCTGCTTACACTTAAAAAAAAAAAAGATTCTGAGAAAACCCTCTGAATTGTGTCTCCAAAACTTCAAGGGGTTAGAGGTGTGGCTCAGTGGTAGAGCACCTGCCTAGCCTGTGCAAGGCCCTGGGTTACGTTCCCAGCACGAGGCTGGGGAACTGCAAACTGGGCACTTCCACCTTCCCCCCACTCAGTAAGACCGCAGAATAGATTCTCAAGAGCACAGAGAAAATGTATGAAGAGTTCAACCTTATTTAAAACCAGCCAAACTGCCTCAGTGCTAGTGCCCACAAGTCACTGACGTTCAAGTCATTTGTCCTTGTGCAAAAATCCAATGCAAAAGTTCTGAAGAAAGCCACGCTGAGCAAGAAACTTGCTAAAATCTGATGTCATGTGGAAGTGTGGTTTTATAAGGGGATACGAATTTTGTATGAAAAGGTATCCACTCTTCAAAATGTCACAAAAATGACACTCTCCAAATAGATGTGGACTGAAGAAGGGCTAGGAAGTTGATTTTACTTTGGGATCCTGGCTGCTACAACCCAAGGTGTGAGGCAATCTTTCGGGTTGAGATGAATCATAAGGTTGGAGAGAGCCAGGGTACGCACAGGATTTCTCATCCATCAGACTAGCCAAGATGAAAAAATTAAATAAAATCCAGGTTTCTGAAAGTCTGGAAAACAAGCACCCCAAGAAACCACTGGTGGGAGTGGAAGTTGGAATGATTTTGAAGAACTTTACGTCTCAAAATGTAAAAAGCATATACCTTTTGGTACATAAAGTCACTCTACTATACAAATTTCTGACAGATATACTCACATGTATGCAAAGACAGCATAAATTTGGTACTAAAAATGCAATGAAATATAACAAAAACCTACAACAAGCTAAACGTCCTACAAGTGTGGAAGAGAGAACTCTGTAGATATGTTTTAATACATTTCTACAAGGAAATACAGTATAGCCCCCCAAAAAGGAGATGATACAGGAAGATTTCAAAAGCATTAAGTTAAAAAAAAGGACAATATATACTTACGTATATAAAAAGCAATATATTTCAGTTTGAATTTACGTTAACATTTCTAGATATACACCACAAGAAATGTAGTGGTCACTTCTAGGAACTGAGACTGGCAGGTATTTTATACCTTTCTATACCGTTTAACTCTTTTTACCACCTGTTTATATCATTTCTACAACTTTTAAAGATACTAGTTTAAAAATAAAGACAACCTGATTTTAATCCTCTGGTTGTGTAATCCTTAACAACTAACCTAACCTCTGCGCTTCTTTCATCATCCATAAAATGTGGCTTCTACCTACCACATAGAGCTGAGGACTGAGACATCAAGTGAGTGCACAAAATAGGTGCTCAACAAATGTCACCTCCCCTTAGCACCAAGAAACCTTAGAAATCTTCTTCTTCAACCTGTTTTTTGTTTTTATTGATTTTGTTTGTTTTTGCAGTATTGGGAAACCCAGGCATTACACATGCTAGGCAAGCACTCTACAACTGGGCCAAACTCTCAGCCCCCAACCTCTTAGACTTACCAGGAGAGCCACACCCGTGGGCTTCTGTGTCCTAATATAAAACATAAAAACTGATTTCATAGGAACCAAGGAGTAACAGTGCTTTTGGTCGACACCTTGCCTTGGAGGACCAGCTTCCTCCCTTGCCTGACTCCTCAGATTTGATGAGGTTTGATTTTTCTTAAGCACCAAAGTCCACCATCAACTGAAGAGTCCTGCCAAAAAAGACAGGCCCGAGCGTGTTGCTGTGTGCAACCACGGTGGTTGTAGAAGATGAAAAGGATTATCTGGAGACAAGACTTAGTTAAGTCACCAGGAGGCCCAGAGGGGCTATTTCTCAACCCTCCACCGTGAGCACCAGCCATTAAGGGACTCCGGGAGAAGAGCCCCTGTGGGCCCGATCTCAGAGACTGAACTAAGTCTTGTTTCCGGGTATTCTTTTTCATCCTCTACGCCCACCATGGTCACATACTGCGGCACAAGTGGGAGCACTGAGGATATCTGGATCCAAAGTGGCACTAACCCCTCAAGGGGCAATAATAATTTGGACACGGGTGTGATTTAGAAAACTGTTCACATCCTGCTGTAGCCCTGTCACTCAGATCTATGTGTGTGTGCTCACACACACGTAGCAGCAGCCCCATCATCCTAACTTCTAGCGCAGAACTCAGAACCCAAGTTGATTTGCTATTGAGAGTCTGAACAAATTTTGGTTGAATGAGAAATTCTCTATAGCGTAATGTTTTCTAATTCCTGTTCTTTAGCAGTCTGTGTTTAGACCACAGATTGTACTTTCAGCAATATTTATACATAAGCATATACACCTGATTAAAATGAAATGATTTTCAAAGTGAGTTATTAAGGATTTGATGGGGGCCGGTCATTTCTTTTTCTGTTTGGATGATTTCCTTAGAAAGAATGTTTCCTGATTGTTAGGGTATAAGTTACAGGGCACGTCTTTCCTTTCCTCATTTCTTTCAAAGGGTGCATATATCTCGTCAAGAACAAAGACCAAGGTATCCTGAATGCCTATAGGGAGCTGGGGCTGGGGCTCAGTGGTAGAGTACATAGCTGAGGCCCTGGGTTCCACCCCCGGCACCTAAATAAATAAGTAAGTAAGTAAGTAAAATGCCTAGCGAGATGAAATCTTGGGCCCTACCAAGGGTAGAAGTCAAAAGAAGACACGCTGAAAAGGACAGGACAGACAGCACATCAGTCTGTTCAAAACAGCATTGTCTGTCCTGTGCATACAATGACAGACTCTTGTATAAGGGATCACAGACAACAAAGCATTTGACGTTTTGTGAGAGGGTGATGAAGGGACCCTCATATAATTTTCCTTTCCATAGTAACACCCTAAATCTGCTTGGCATGTCATAACTTCGAGTTCTTGTCCCATAAATCATGGTGGTAGATGGTTTTCTGCTCATCGACGGCCTTGATTTTCCATTGTGCTCTTGCTCCAGTGCCGCTGCTCGGCCCAGGGGCTCAATCACTGGATTGGTCTAAGCCAGTGGTTTCAGCTTTGGCTGTAGAGTGGCATCACCCTGCCATCCTCCAGACAATTAAATCAGAATCTCCTGGATTGGGAGTGTAACTCAGTGGTAGAGCCTAGGTACAAGGCCCTGGGTTCCATCCCCAGCATTTCCCAAAAAGAAAAAAAAAAAACTCCAGGGGTGAAGCTCAGGCATTAGCATTTTCTAAAGAATGCTTCTGAGCTGAGTGTACAACAGTAGTCCCCTATTACCCATGGTTTTACTTTCTGAGGTTTTAGTTATCCAGCCAAAAATAGTCCAAAGATATTGATAGAAAACTGCAGAAATAATTCCTATGTTTTATTGCTGTTTTGATGAAGTCACATGCAGTCCTACTTTATACTTCCCAGCATGTAAATCATCCCTTCATCCAGCATATCCACACTATACATACTACTTGCCCTCTAGTAGTTGAAAGATTATATTCATGTAATTTTCTTACAATATATTGTTATAGTTTTCTATTTTATTATTATTGTGCACCTCTCACTGTGCCTAATTTATAAATTAAACTTTATTGTGGGGTGTGTGTGTGTGTGTGTGTGTGTAAAACAATATATATAGGGTTCGGTACTATCTGTGGTTTCAGGTATCCACTAGGGGTCTGAGAACATATCCCCCAGCATAAAGCGGGGGTCGGGGCAGGAGAGACACTGCTGTAATTTTCAGCCAGGCCTGAGAACTGCTGATTTAAACCAATCAGAATGCTCCCATTCCCTTTAACCAATTATTGGGCTGGGGCTAGCCATGTGACCCAGTTCTAGGCAATGAGACATAAAAGGAAGTCAGCTGGGGAAGAGGGTTCTGGAAAACGTTTTATAAGGGGATTAAAGGAAAGAGCACTGCATGAAGGAATACCTCTCCGCCCCTACCCACTAACCACCTTTCTTCTTCCTGCATCCTGTGTCATTGGATGAGGATGTGATGCTTCGAGCTGTGGCTACTGTCTTCTGACAGTGGGGACATGAGCTAGTAGCAAAAGCCAGTACAGTGTAAAAGAAAGAGCCTGGGTCCTTGGTGACTTGGTTCAGGATTCTGCAGTCCCTGGTCAGCCCTGAGAAAAGCTCACCTGCTCCCTCCATGATAAATTCTGGCTATCAGGTATGAACCATCCAGAAGTGACTCGGGTTAATTCACATGCAGCCTCTCTTCACTGCTGAGCCAAGGCCATGCACGCTCAGGTGTCCTGTGTGGAGGATGGCTGTAGGTGCTGTCAGCAGCTCAGGGATATTTCATTTGTTCATGGTTAGGAACATATTTGTGGTGGACTGACATGGTCAAGTTGAGCAGGAATGCCCAGCTGGACTGAGTTGTGATTCTGGGCATAGAGGATCCACCTGAGGATTGTTGCCCACACAGTATAAAGGAGAACGGGAGCAGAAGATAGCGGCTGGCTGTTTCTCAGGAGAAGCTCTGTTGTGGCTGGTTCTCCCGAAGGGGACTCGGCTGTTCTCATCGCAGGAGGAGCTTGGAGCCTTGCTGTCATCTAGGATGGCTGCTGTTCGCTTCGGGGGAGCTCTGGTCTTCATCTCTGCTGCGAGCATCGTATCCTGGCTCCAGTGTAGATTCCTTCAGCCTTTTGGTGCAGACACAGATGTACATGCAACAGTGCCGTGGGCGCCCAGCCCTTCATTGGATCTTTTGGGTCTCCAGTGCATAGACATTTGGCACTCTTCCTGCATTTGGCTTGTGTATGAATGTTGTAACTTGTAAATGTCCTGTATTAAATCTGCTCTCTTGCAAACCATTGACTCTAGAAAGGTAACTAATATAGAAATAGTAATGAAGTTAGCTGTAGGGCCAGCTGGCATGCAGGATTGCTGCCAGGGGATGCAAGGGGCCCAGGCAAGCCAAGTACATAATGGGGACATTATGGGCTCCAGAATCTAACACTGAACACTGTTCCACCCTCACTAGCCCAGGTAAGACTTTAGGCAAGTTACTTCTCTGAGTCTCAGATTTCTCACACACAAATTGCTATAAATAATCATATTTGTATAACGTTTAAAGTAATGCATGACATACAGTCCTGTAAGGATCCATTCCCTTATTTTCCTTTCCTTTCCCTAGAGTGTGATAAACTTTTGGAAAACCCATCAGTGGATCAGTAAAATTATCTTCTTAGGAACCAAGAATACAAACATTTTAATAAGTTCACTGGTTAGTAGTATGAGTCCAATGTGGAGGAAGGGCTCAGTCACCAGTCTGGAAAAGGTTAAAATTTGCACCCAGGTGTCTCTACAAAGGAAGGCCCCCTGGACTTCAAACAGTGGCATTGGTGTCGTCCCCCATAGTCACTGTCAGGAGCACAGACTTGTACTTCCTAGAGGGCAGAATCTATGTCCTCTACCTTTCTCTCCATTCTCTTTATTACCTTATCCCAGCCAGCATTCAATACATGTTGAATTGGGGGGGAGCAAAAGTTTTTGGGAGATTGCCATAAAATCCTAAAATGCTGCAGCATTTGCCTAGGGGTGAGGCTCCCCAGGCCTGTGAAGGAGGATTAGGGACCATTATGTTCGATCTGTAAATACAGACTTAGCAGATGAAAGGATATTTTTGTTAAGATGCAACAATTTACTCTGTGCCTTACTTTCTTTCACTGTGGAAATCTGGAAAGAACACGGACTTCCTAGCAATTACAGAACATGATCAACAGGTTCACTTGATTACTGGGAGAAAAATCAGCCAGCTTCTGAAATCACTCTGAAGCCCTAACTCTATTAACAACAAAATCTGTCTTCATTAACATCTTTTTCTTTTTTTTTTTTTGTGCCGGGGATCGAACCCAGGGCCTTGTGCTTGCAAGGCAAGCACTCTAACCACTGAGCTAAATCCCCAGCCTTCATTAACATCTTTAACCATTGTCCCAGAACACATCCCAGGGGAATGCTGAATTACACTACAAAATAATGAATGGAAGTTTAAGTCACTTCCGCCCTCCCAGCGCTGCTTTTCCTCTTCTGGTCTGCACAGTACAGAAACGGCACCCTTTCAACTCACAAAGTGCAGGGAAATGCATTCCCATCCCATAACATGACTCCTGTGGCCATCTTTATGCAGAACAAACTCTTCCATCAGCCCAGTGTTAGATGCCACTTCGGCATCTTCAGATATATACTACAGAGAATGAACAACAAAGAGGGAATGATTTTTCATAAACTGCTATTGCCCATCTAAGGTCCCATCACTCAGACGGATGGGGTGGGGGAGGGGAAACACTGCCCCGAGGTCTTGCGGCCACTACAGGAAGCTGATCACGCAGTCTTTGTCACCCGATGCAAAAGGGATATGGTCAAACATCCTGCAAACACCAGCTCCTGGGAGAGGAGTAGGGAAAGAAAGGGAGGGACAGGGGAACACACAAACTAGGGGACAGCAAAGTTTATTCTACTCCATTATACCAGGGCCCGAGACACACAAATGTGCAAAAATTGTTGCCAAGAGCTGCCTGATTGTGCCTGCATGCTTGGTACTTGGGAGGAAAGCCCTGTAGCCTGAGCATAAAGAGAGACAGAGAACATTAGGAAACAGAAGGATTAGGAATAGGTAGGCATAAGGTGTTGATACCTTTCTACTAAACCTTGCTCTTGGTTTTCTCTCTGCCATGCAAACAAAATGGTAAAAAGTTGCCCCAGAGACAAAACGGCATGAAGATAGCTTCATAGCCATCAACCTCAAAGAGTTCCCTAAATCCTATACTCTTCACATCAAGAGTTCCATTGTGACTATTTCGGACTTTCTCTACTGTCCTCAGATCTTTGATACTTTCTACTTCATAAAGGAGATCGGGAGCACGGAGACCTGAGCTCTGCCTCAGCTACAAGCTACACTTAAACATCTTCTCTTGGGCTTGGGATTTAGCTCAGTGGTTAGTGTGCTTGCCTAGCAAGCGCAAGGCCCTGAGTTTGATCCCCAGGACCACATACTTACATACATACATAAAATACAAAATAAAAAATCCTCTCTCGTCTCAGGGTCCTCTGAGGAGGCCGGCAGCCAAGCCGGAGAATCCCGTGAATCTCCTAAATGCTACCAGCAGGACCTGACCTGACAGCCTGGGATTCCAGACGTCACGGTCCCCCCCTCCCCCGGCCATTTCAGGCTCCCGGAAGACCTTTCCTGGTACTCCGCCCTGCCTGGGGGCACCTTACCCGGATTCGCGCGGAAAGTGGGCCTGAGGGGTTACGTGTCGCCGTCGACCTCCGTCTCCAGCGGCGTCTCCCCTCCAGTGGGGGGCTCCGCGTCGCCCTCCTCTCCACTGCGAGGGTAGGCCAGCAGGCGCATGGCTGGAGCGCAGGCTGCCTCCACCTGGCGCACCTGCTCTCGGCTCAGGCGCTCGCGCCAGGCGTGTACGGCCTCCCGGGCGTCGCGTGCTGACAGGTGGAAGGGCCGGTCCTCGCCGTAGGCCGCGCCGCGCGTCATGTTGAGCGCGAAGGCGTCCAGAGCGGCCAGCGCGCGCAGCCCGGCAAAGCGCAGCAGACGGCGCAGCTGGGTGCGCGGCTGCCGCACCAGGTCCTCGTAGCGCAGCCTCAGGTAGCGGCGCCGCAGCCAGGCGGGAGCGCCGCGCGCGAAGAGCAGGTCGCGCAGCCAAGCCTCGCAGATGACCTCCAGCGCGCCGGTCAGGAAGAAATCGGCCCGGGGGGCGGCGGGCAGTGCGCGGGACTGGGCCCCGGGGCGGACGCCCACGCCGTGCGCTAGCAGCACGCGGTGGAAGCGGTCGCCCCTCTGGCGGGTGCGCAGCACCTGGATGCTCTCGCGCAGCAGCCCCTGCCTGGACTTGAGGCGCGAGTTGTGCACAGCTCTCGGGTCTCTGAAAAGCTGCACCACCTTCAGGTTGAGCCCCGGGTCACGGAGCAAGGGCACCAGCACGCCCAGGTCGAGCAGGCGCACATCCTTGATGACCACCACCGGGTACTTGCGACACTCGTCCTCCAGTGCGCGTAGCGCCACGGGTGGGCAGCTGCGCTCACAGGCGGCGTCCTCGACGAGCCCCACCTCGGTGCGGGCACGGGGCGCGCCAGGGCACAGCGGCGGCGAGCAGATGACCTTGTTGGTCCGCCAGCGGAACAGGGCGGCCGTGGTGAGATTGGCTGCGTCCGGGGCTCGCGCGGCGGGATCCCCGGGCGGCGCGTACAGTCCAAGCACGGAGAAGTCGCAGCGGAACAGAGAACGAAGCATATCTCGCAGCGCGCCCTGCAGGCTCTCGGCGTCGCCCGGGTACAGCGCCTGCCATAGATGCCACATGGGCTCGTACAAATAGAAGACGTCGGGGTGCTGGTTAAAGAGCTCACCCAGGAAGGACGAGCCCGTGCGCCAGGTGGCGTGCACGTAGATGTGTTGCTTCTCGCGAGCCAGGGCCTCCCCGAAGGCACTGAGGTTGCTTGGCGACCTGGGGGACTGGCCGGTGCTCCCCTCAGCGGAAGCCCGCGCCTCAGCGCCCAGCTCGCGTTCGCCGGCCGCCGCCGCCTCCAGGCTCCACACTCCCAGGCTGCGCTGCAGGCCCGGGCAGTGTCCAACACCCTCGTCCTGGTCGCGACTACCGTCCAGTACTGAGGGGACGAGCAGCAACATCAGCGTGTACAGCACCAACAGCAGCGCGAACTTACAGTACTCTCGGCGCCGCCGCCGCCGGCCCTTCATCTTTCACGGACCCTCCAGAGCGGGCCAGGCGCCTGTCCTGTCCCCTTGCTCCGAAGCCCGGTCCCGGGTCCGCTCCTCCTGCCTCTCTGGCCCCTCTGCGCCGGGAGGAGCGGAGCTGCCTGGGCCCTGCATCCACAAGGGGCAACTTGAGAGGCAGTGGTGTTAGTGGTGAAGGCGCTTCTGCCCTTTCGGCTTGGCCTCTGGAGAGCCGCCTATTGGCCGGCTTGGCAGCCGTCCGCCCCGCCTTCACTCCAGTGCGTCTCTCCGCCTTTCCAGCCTCCCGGGTTCGCCCGTCGCTCTGCCGGATCTGGGCGGGCCCGCCTCTGCCTGGGGACGCTGAGCCAGACCCCACCTTTTCCCATCCCCTCCGTAATGAAGTTAAATTTTCATGAATTGACTTCAGACAAGGGAGGGGCTCATGTGTACAGAATGTAGCCAGTGGCGGGACACGGACCTCTCCCTGAGAACTCCACTGCCCCCTCTGTTCCAGTTCTCCTGCCTGGCTATCTCTGTCCTAGGCAGATAACCTCTTGCCAGAATCTGCATCCAGCGCCCCCATCAGCCCTGGAGTGGGTTCTGCTGAGTTATCTCACTAAGAACTCAACTAAGATAAAGACACACAACTGCACATTGCTTAGTGATTGCAGGGGATTTGGAGGCACTATTGCGTTCACACAGCGCATTTAATGATCAAAATTAACCGTGTGAGAGCCTAAGTAATGCATTCCTTAGGATTTTGCCAGCTGAGGTCCCTTCACGTTTTACAGACAGTCTGAGACTTAATTTACTCCTTTGTAAAATGGGATTAATTTTTAGTGCCCATATACCTCCTAGGGTTGTGAGGTTGGGAGTTGTTGCCACAGTATAACTCTCACGTAAGCAAAAGACTTTTACCGAATTAGAGTGGTAGCATGGTGAGTTTTCCTCAGAGTTAAGTGTTTAAAAAAAATCTGTAAGGAGGAACATGTACCAAAGGATAAATGAAAAAGTGACAGGAACTCCAAGAAGCAGATTAATTTTAGAGTTACTAAAATTGTAAAGAGAACCGAAAAGAATAATTTTTGCTTCATTTCAGTGGAATAATGAACAAGGAAAGGAGCTTTCTCTCATCCCCGAGGATGAGGTGTTGAATGGTTAACAAAAGATAAAAAGCAAATCTACTCATCTCTGCCAGGGGAAGGTATACAAATTGGAAAAGTGAGAATGTCTCCAAAGATTCCTGGTCTTTTTCATCTTCGAAACTACTCCACCTCTAAACTGGTTCAAGCACTTTGCTTTCTGTCCATATCTCCTCCCCTTCATGTCTTCTGTGTTTACCAACCTTGTTGACTGCTTACTGTGTTTTCTCAATTTTTCGTATCCACATAGGATACACTAGACCATTATTTTAATAATACTCCCTGTGATAGTGGTGATTGTCAACTTGAGTGGATTAACAGGCATTTAGCAGGTTAGTAAAGCACACTGCTGGCTGTGTCTGTAGGGGTGGCCAGAGATTGTTCGTAACTGGAGCAGCAAACTGAGGGGGGAGACCCACTCTGATGTAGGTGACACTATCCCACAGGCTTGCAGCCCAGGTGGAATGGAAGGAAGAAAGGCAGAATCCGCCTGCATTTGAAAAGCTCCATTCTGTTAGAGCAAGGGCTTCTTTTGCTCCTGCCATTACCTATGGCTCTCAGACAGGCTTTCAAGGCAGATTCACACCTGCAACTCTCCAGGGAGCTTCCAGGCCTTTAGTCTTGGGCTGACACTGCATCTTTACTCCTCTTATTCTTGGCTTCTGGCTGCTTGAACTGGGCAGCTACTGGATCCTTTCAGCATGTATATGGCCATTGTGGACTTTCCTACCTCTGGTCCTGAAATCCTATTTAATAAAACTCCTTGCATAAATATAAATAGATATCTGTGTTTATACCTATATACTGCATATATATGCATATATATACACAACATATGTGCATATATATATACAGCATATATATATATATATATATATATATATATATATATATATGATCCTCTAGAGAACCCTAACCAATACAATTCTACCAACAAACTAAACTCCCTTGACCTCTGTCTTCATTACTCATTTAACAAAATTCCCCCAACCCTGATTTTGGCTTTCTCCAATGCCTGCAAACACAACTGCAAAAAGTTTCCCCACATACATGAATGAACACATGTAATACACTGCATGAACAGAAGCAAGGATGAAAACCACATGATCATCTCAAAAGACGCAGAAAAAGCCTTTGACAAAATCCAACATCCATTCATGATAACTTAGGGAGAAGAGGCAAAATTCTCCTGTGAAACCATCTGGGCTAGCTCATTTTTTTTTAATAGGATAGTTGTTTTATAGCTTTAAATAATTCATTTGTGTAAGCTTTGTCTCTCTAATGAGGTCAGTTTAGCACATGTATTTTCCTACGAAATTATCCATTTCATTTAAATTTATTTGCACAGACATCTACAAACATGTACAAAAGGTCTCTTATGATTTAATGTTTTTCTATTTCAATGATTATTTCCCTCCTGTCATTGCTAAGATCAGATACAAGGTAGGGATCCCCATTGTCTCCAGAAAACTGTTTAACACTAACTGAAGGTATCAGCCGTTAGTGGTTTGTCTAGTTTATGAATTTTTTCAAGAAAACAAAGTTTTACCTTATTAATACACCATTTCTCTGTTTATAATCCCATTAATTCCTGCCTTTATCTTTATTAATTCATCCCTGTGCTCTCATTGTTTACTTTGCTGTTTTTCTCTCTCATGTTTTAACTCAGGAATTTTATTTATTTTTATTTTGATGTTTTTATTGATACTGGTATTCATTTGTTGACATTCACTGATATTGTGAAGGATTTGAAATTTCTTATGATCGCTTTTAAAATTAAATCTCATAGATTGTGATAATAGTGTTTCATTAGTTTAAAAATTCTATAATTCCATTTTTAAAGTTTCCCCTCTTTCCCAAGAATTTAAATTTAAATTTAAAGTACTACATTAACCTTTTTTCCTTTCGTTCTTCCTTTTTTCAATACTGGAGATTGAACCCAGGGCCTTCATGCTGAGCTACATGCCCAGGCCTTTTATATTTTTATTTTTGAGTTAGGATCTCACTAAGTTGCTAAATTGCCAAGGCTGCCCTCAAATTTGTGATCCTTCTGCCTCAGTCTCCCAGAGTACTGGGATTACAGATGTGTGCTGCCACATCTGGCTACTGTATTTTCTATTACTGCTATAACAAATTACCACAAATTAATTATACAAACTTACCATCCTACAGTTTTAGAAGCCTGAAGTCTGACGTGGATCTTACCAAGCTAAAACAAAGTTGTGGGTAGAGCTGTATTCCTTTCTGAGGGTTCTATGAAGAACTAGACTCTAGTTTTACTAAGTTTTCCAATTATAGAGGTTACCTGCATTCCTTGGTTGGTGGCTTGCTTCCTCTGTCTTCAAAACCACATATTTCTGGTCCTTCTTCCATCATCACCTATCTCTCTGAGCACAGCCAAAAAAGGCTTTCCTTTAAGGACTCATGTGCTTATGTTGAGTAATCCAGGATAATTTCTCCATTTTAAGGTTCAGACCCTTAATCACATAGTAAAATCCTTTTTGATTTATATACTAGTTTCCTGAGGCTACTATAACAAATTACCACAAACTGGATGGCTTAAAAATAGAAATTTAAAATGGGATTATATCAAATTTAAAAGCTTCTGCATAGCAAAGGAAATAACCAACAGAGTGAAGAGACAACCCACAGAATGGGAAAAAATTTCCATCTATTCCTGGGACAGAAGAGTAATATCTAGAATATATAAAGAACTCAAAAAAATTAGACCCCCCCGAACAAAAGACCCAATCAAAAAATGGACAACTGAAATGAACGACACTCCACAGAAGAAGTACAAATGACCAACAAATACATGAAAAAATGTTCTTTGCCCATTACAGAAACACAAATTAAAACAATACTAACATACTATCTTACTCCAGAAAGAATGGCTGTCATCAAGAAAACAAATAGTAACAAATGTCGGTGAGGCTGCAGTGGAAAGGGAACACTTCTACGTTGTTGGCAGGAATATAAACCAGTACAACCACTTTGGAAATCAGTATGGAGATTCTTTGAAAAGCTAAAAATAGAAATTCTATTTGACCCAACTATTTTCCTTCTAGTATCTTCCTGACCATCTTAAAGGGATCCTATTACAGTGATGCATGTATACCTGTGTTTATAGCAGTACAATTCATAACAGCTAAGTCTTGGAAGCAGCCTATATATGTCCATCAACAGATGAATAGATTAACAAATGTGATATTTACAAACAATGGATGAATGAATTAACGAATGTGATATTTACAAACAATGGAGTACTACTCTGCCATAGAGAAGGATAAACTTGAGTCATTTGTAGGAAAATGGATGCACCTTGAGACCATGATGTTAAGTGAAATTATTCAGATGCAAAAGCTTAAATATCACATGGTTTCTCTTATATGAAAATCCCAAATTTTTCATATAAGGAGTAAAATAAAAGATAGATAATAGGAAGTAGGAAGATAGATCTTAAAGCAGAAGGGGATCAAGAGACGGAGGGAGGTGGGGGGAGGGAAGGAAAAGGGAATGAAAAAAGGAATTAAGATGTGTTGGGTACACGTACCAACTCTATAAAAGGAAGGTGAATGTTATATACTGCAAAATGTACAGTAAAAGGAAGGGGATCAAGAGATGGACGGAAGTGTGAGGGAGGGAAGGGAAAGGAAATGAAAAAAGGAAGTAGGATGTATTATGTACATGTACCAATTCCCCACAAGGAATCTAAATATTATGTAGTGCAAACATGTACTAATAAAAAATAGACAGTATGAGGAAGTTTGGGGGATAATTAGAACCCGTTTTTGTCTTTTTGGTTTGTTTTGTGGTGAAGGGTATATCCCAGACCCTCCTGCATGCTAGGCAAGGCTGTAGCCGTGGGCACACCACAGCTCCTATTCTGTATCTTGACTGTGATGTAGTCACATGGCTTGGTGTGCTTGTCAAAACTCATAGGATTGTACACCAAAAAGAATTTTATTGCAGGTAAATTTCAAAGTAACCTTCTAAAAAGCCAGAGAGTCCTACCTGTATTTTCATCTGACCATACTGTCTCAAGCTCTTGAGCTCAAATGGATGAAGACGTGGACAAAGGGTCTATTTATATCCCATGGCTAAGCTCTATGGGTTCAGCCCTGGTATAGGCTGGATTCTCTGGGAAGCTGACTCTGAGACGGAGATTAGCACACAGGAGATTTATTAGAGAGGATCCTTGAGACCAGCACCTGTTGGGAAGGGAAAGAAAGTGGGATTCAGAATTGGGCAGAGAGAAAAGCCAGGTTGCAGTTCAAGTCCAACATCTCTTGAGATCTACCACATGATGATCTTCGAAGATGAGATGGCTGGTTGGAGTTATCCCAAGTCCAGGGAAGAGGGCCAGGCCCCATGTCATGTAGCTATTAGATGCAGGCCGACTCCTAGAAGGATGCGGCTTTGGGTGAGGCTGCTCTCTCTAGCCAAGGCAATCCCTGGAGTTGTTGACAGCTGAGGGCACCACTCCCAGCATCTGGGGAACATTTCCTGTATTCCTGAAAGAGAATTTGGACAGCATCCACCATACTCCCTGACTTCTTCAAAGGAGGACATATTTCAACCTTCTTTACTACCTCCTGAAGGGCAGAAATGGTGATTTTTCTGTTGAAATCTAGTGACAGCACACTTACTGGATCCCTTTGGATTTTCTAATAGAAACATAAATCAACAAAGATATTTTCTGGGTAAAGAGTCACTTCTTAACAGGAATTTTTCCAATTTTATACATTTTTCTTCTTTGGTATAATATGTATACGTTATCTGTGAAAAGAAAAGCATAAAATGTGATGGAATTTACTTTGTTAAGTGTGCTAAGTGCAACCTTCTCCTTGGCAGAAATAAAAACACTAACTAAGGCGTGTAGGTCAGGGTGGCTCTCTTTTTCTTCCTCCTTGTCCTCTTCTTTGCCCTGCCCTTTTTTATTTGTTAATTTTGAGGCAAGTTCTTACTAACTCCTTAAGTTGCCCAGGCTGGGCTCAAACTTACAATCCTCCTGCCTCAGCTTCCCAGAGTGCTGGGATTACAGGTGTACTCAGCCATGCCCGGCCAGGGTATCATTCATAGTGCTTTCAATTCTTCGTTCATAACATGTTGGCTTTCTCATATGGTGAGGACTGTACAGATTTCCAAGCTCTAGCCAAAGTGGGGCAAGGGTTATTCTAGAACAACTGTTCATATATGAGGGTATACCATAAATATAGAGGTTGTTTGATGAAAGGAAGAGTTACTCACCATGTTTTTCCCTTAAATATGCGTCTACTTCCTGTGCTTCCTACTTCTTAGGCCACTCCTTAATTTCCTTCATAGCCCCCACGTCACTCAAAACATTGGAAATTTCATGGTTCCATCCTTGGACTCCTCTTTTTGTCATACTAAAACCACTTGAGACTTTCAATTCCTATGGCTTCTCCCAATAAGTTTACATTGTTCACTTTCGAACATCATTTCCAGAGTCTACTCCCAAACTCCAGTTGGTCTCATAATTCCAATTCTAAGCATCTCCACCTGGATGCCTCCAGGAACTTCAATTCATGTTTTTCCCAAGCTGACTCCTCTAACAATCTGCTATTACTCATGGATTTTTATGTTTTGAATAATGGTATTATTACAAGCAAGATGCCTCCATTAGAAATTTCAGAGTCATTTTTGTGCATTCCTCACCCTTTCTCAGGTACCACATCCAATCAGTCACCCTAGCTCATAAAGTCTACCATGAGAATGTTTCTTAAATATGCCTCCACCATTAACTGTTGCTCTCCTAAGACACCACTAGTCAGTAGTCCACACTGTTTTTTCTCTCTAGCTTTGCGTGATCCTTATTTCTCAATTGGTCTCTCTGTTTCCACCCTCTATCACCTCCACATCCTTATAAATGACTCTCATCCCAAAAGGATCAAGCCTGCACACCTAAGCAGTCTCGTAATGGCTTTTACAGATCTCTTCTTAGCCCTAAGCGTACATTCAAAGGGTTTTCACAATCTGGCCCCAGTGTACTTATACAGCGTCACTTCCTACAACTTCCTCTTCCTTTTCTTCTTCCTCCTCCATCCTCTATTCTGGTTCTGTTGGCACACAGTGTGTTTAATACTCTGTGTTCTAATCAGACTTTTTGGCTGCCATAGAGAATGTTGAATAGCTTGATGCTCCCAAATCTGAGCTCAAGTTGTTCACTCTGCCCGAAATACATCTCGGTCTGTGATTTCCCATTCAGATTCCAAGTTCACATATAAAGTCTATTTAACAGAATTAATAATTCATATTCTGGATTCTCATGGAAACTTGTACATTACACCTTGTGCATTAAAACATCTCTTAATACTTTTATGAGTTTGTTTCCTTTGTCAGAGACACTGTGAGCTCCAAAAGAACACCCAAAATACAACAGATGTTCTACTGATGTTTGATTTGAACTAGTGAATTTTATACCCTTAGTATACTTAACACATTAAGCAGGGACTATGAATTACATACATCTAAGAATAAATTTTAATTACATGCTATACTTTAGGTTAGAAATAGAAAAGAAAACATTAATGTATTGAGCTTAAAGGAAGGAGACATACAGTAGTCTCTCTTATCTGTGAGGGACATGTTCCAAGATCCCTAGGGGATGTCTGAAATCTGGATACCACCAAACCCTGTGTACACACTATGCTTTTCCTATACATACGTCCCTACGATAAAGTTTAATTAATACATTAGGCAGAGCAAGAGTTTAACAACAACAAGTAAAATTGAAGTAGAAAAATTATAACAACATATCATAATGACATGTGTAGTCTCTCTCTTTCTCTTTCTCTCCCTCCCTCCCTCCCGTTCAATATCCTATTGTACTCCAGATCTTGGCAACCACAGTATATAATTTTTTTCTTTCCTTAAATGAGGAATTTTCACCATTTCGCCGAAAGGAAGCGCTTTACAGCTTCTCTTTGGCATATCCAAGTTGCTAGCATCATTTGGGACCCTTTTTAAGTAAGGTACAGGTATGTTGGACACCAGCTTGCAACATCTGATAACTGAGACGGCTACTAAGTGATTGATGGGCAAGTGGTGTATGTGGGGATGTGGTGTGAATATACTAGATAAAGGCAGGACTCACCCCTGGTGTGTGACAGAGCAGGAGGACTTGAGATTTAATCACATTACTCTGAACAGCATGCACTTTAGAACACATGTTTATTTATGGAATTTTCCATTTAATATTTTTGGACTGCGGTCAACTGTGCATAACTGAAACCACAGGAAGTGAAACTTCAGATGGGAGAATATTATAATTCTGAGGAACTAAAAGAAGCAAAGAGGAGTCATGAATCTTTGTGGAAGAAGGGAGTGAAGAGAAACCAGAAGTGGATATTATTTAAAGAGAAATTTGCCCATGTTAACATTTGCTCCTTGCTATTCTATTTTTGTAAATAGGTAGGATGATGTGAACGGTGTCAAAATGAGAAAATATCTGGGGAAAACCCTATGCAAAGAGGTTATTGAAGAAGTTGAAAAAAATCTTCTTTTTATGTTGATTATGATTCTTACAATTGATCTTTTATAAATGTTACTTCTTGGTGAATACCTTTTTGTAATTGAATTCAAGATGTAGATAAAGTAAAATGAAAGTGACACTTCTGTTTTAGTTACTTAACTTATTGGTCCATTTGGACAATTTATCCATGTTCTATAAAATGTCACCATCTGCTGGGGGAAGAAAAGATGTGCAATTCAACATTATTATGAGAAGCGCTATTTCACATAGGCCGGATTATGTAGAACTATAGAACTTTTCTTTTTAGCAGAATGATTAGCATGGCTCAATTGGTGAAAAAGTATCAGATCACACAGACAAACTGTCATAGTTATGAAATAGCCAGAGATCAACAAAGAAACAAAGGTTGAACAAACTCCTGGGCCTCTTCTTTGAATATATCATGTCACCACTTTCTGGCCTCCACTCTCACTGATGAAAACACAGTTTGTGCTTTCTTCTGAGTCGGTCAGAGACTTGAAAGTGGTATTTGCTAAAAACTGTGACTCTTCACTTGGGCCTGTAAAGGCCCAACAGGTAACTAAAAGTAGAATAAAGCTTGACCTTTATGTTGTGAAACTCTGGGTCAAATCCTTCTCAGCTTTGCATACAGGCATGTTAATAATTTAGGGAGTATTTGTCTAAAAGTTGGCAAAACAAGGTTTATTAACCATAAATTTACTTAACCTATCTCATTACCCTTCACTACACCTGTTTAAGAGATTTATAGGGACATTCCCAGAATCTCCATTGCCCTAACCCTATACTCACCCTGGATTCCAGCAGAGCCTCACATGATGGAGAGTGTCCCTCAAGTCATAAGGGCTCCTCCTATGGAAACCAAGTTGCCCCTCAAGTCATGAGGATTTAACCTGAGCTGTGAAACCAGTATTGAGCTAATAATGGACCGAACCTTGCCCACCTGAGCTAATCCTTAAAAGCTGGCCTCCTGGGTTTTTGTGTGAATCAATCTGAATCCGTCTCAGAGTTTGCCCCCGCCAGGTACTCAATCTGGAGTCTTTCCCTACTTCTCTCTTGCTTTCCAATTAAAGCTTTCTCTTTAATTTCTTAATTTCTACTAACACTAAAGCAAGGACCCGCACTAGCCAATGACAAAATAATACCACTCTGTTCTCTTTGAGGTCGTGCTTTCGCCAGTGGACAATTGAGTTAAAATATCTTTCAAAATATTTTAACCATCAGCTATTTCATACAACCACTCATCTTGTTTTTAGTTAGCCCTTGACATGGAAGAATAGGTATGAAAATCAGCTACTAGAGAAGTGGGATTTCTAGAATGACTTAGTGAAAACTGAACAAATCCTCTCTCAAAAAACAATGATAAAACCAACAAGATTACAAAAAACAGCCAATTCAAGACTCTGGAAATTGACCAGGATAGGAAAGAGAAAAAAAATGGCAAAAAAATATTTCAGAAATAATGGCTGGAAACATCCCATATGTGATTCAAAGCATTAGTCTACATAAATGATGATCCCAATAATTCTACATAAACAATGAATTCCATGTAGGATGAACCTAAAGATCTACACTTAAATATATCATATTCAAAATACTGAAAGCCAAAGAGAAAATCTTGAAAGCCGCAAGAGAAAAATGCCATATGAGGTAGTAGGGAAACACATCATATACAAGGAAATCACGGTCACCTCTCATCAGTGACAGTAGAGGCCAGGAGGCAGTGATAAGACATATTCATAGTGTCAGAAGGAAAAAAAAAACTATGTCAACTCCAGAATTCTATATACGGGAAAATTATCTTTCAAAAATAATGGCAATGGGTAAAGGAGTTGAATAGACATTTCTCAAAGAAGATCTCTAAATGTTTAAATAGCACATGAAAAGATACTCAACATCATTATCTTTCAGGAATATGAGTATCAAAACCACAACGAGATACCAATCCATACTCACTAAGATGGCTACAACTAAAGCTAGAGAAGTGTTTGTGAGGCTACAAAGAAATTTGAAGCCGTATACACGACTTGTGGGAATATAAAATGGTACGGCCACTTTGGTAAATGTTATAGCAGTTCCTCAGAAAGTTGATATAGAGCTGACATTTGGCTTAGCAATTTCTCTAAGTGAACATGTGATATGATTCCATTTTTATGAAATGTCCAAGTGACCACCATTATGTTGGGAAATGTGGGGTGGTAGATGACTAAAGAAAAGTTTTACAATGACCCCTTTTGGAGGGGGGATGCCTGGGATCGAACTCAGGGCCTTGCACTTGTTAGGCAAGCACTCTGCCACTTGAGCTAAATCCCCAGTCCCTACAATGATTCTTATTGAAATCTACCAGTCTCTTTTTTTTTTTTCATTAATCACTTGCTTGGTTGTGGGGTTTTTTTCAGTGCTGGGGATCAAACCCAGAGCCTTTCACATACTAGATAAGTGCTCTATCATTGAACTATACCACTAACAATGGTTGCAAGTTTTTTATTTTTACTAGATTCTAGAGTTGCAAAAAATTAAATTTTATAGTTTTTGCCATCTCAGTATTGCTTCTATGGAGGAATGAATCTTTGGAGCTCCCCACTATTTGATGATGTTACTTCCATTACTTTTAGAAATTCTTTTCTCATCTTTGCATATTGGAGATTGAATCCAAGTCCTTTTCAATGAGCTACTTCTCCAGCCCTTTTCATTTTTACTGTAAGACAGTGTCTCACTAAATTGTTAAATTACCCAAGCTGGGCTTGAACTTGCAATCCTCCTGCCTCAGCCCAGCCTCCCAAGTGTGTGTCAACGTGCCTGGCTTAAAAATTCTGTTACTCGTCATCTCTTTGGTGACAGCTATCTGGTCTTCTTATATACTTTTCCATTAGAGTCTTTATCATTGTAACCTTTAATCATACTTCTACTTTGATAACAGCTTTATATAAACAATTTACATACACCCATCCATTAAAAACGTGCAATTCAACAAATGGCCAATAAATACATGAAAAAATGCTCAACATCTCTGACCATTAGAGAAATGCAAATTAAAACAACATTGAGATTCTATCTTATTCCAGAAAGAATGTCTTCATCAAGAAATCAAATACAGTGATATCTCAGTTGTCAAACTCAATTCATTCCAAATTCATGTTTGAACACCGAAAAGTTTGAGAACTGAACATATTTCTCTCATAAGAAACAATGGCAAACCAAATAATTGGTTCTGAGGCCCAAAAATTACATTTATAAATTCATTTCTCCTGGACGTTAACACATTTTGCAATGATTTCATTCTTTAATTTTATAATGATTCTCACAGTTTTCCTCTTAGCTTTACTGCTGCTATTGCTACCTTTCTTTGGGGCCACGGTTATGATATTTTATACAAAAAAAAAGCACAAGAAAAGACAAAAGTTTTAATGCACTAACACGAGTGCCAAATGTTGTGGCACTCAGACGGAAGCATCGCCCTGTCGTGTCCGTAGTCAGATGCAACGTGTGACTCACTCAGCCTTGTATGGGTTTTTTCAGGTCGGATTTTAGGTTTGACTGTCAAGCAGTTATGAACACTGAGCAGTTTTCTTTTTAAACTTTATTTTAATGGTACATTTTCAATATACATATTGATAACATTCATCATTGGGCATTTGTACCTGTACATGATATACCTTGTTGCTTCTTTTTTTCCCGTTCCCCTCCCCTCACCCCCTCCTCCCTCCCTATTTACAAAAGCTTTGTTTCCATTTTCCCTTCTATTTCTTACTTCTCTTGTCCCTCTGTTCCTTTCCCACTCCCTTGTTCCCTTTCCCATTTGGACACTTTCTTCCCTTTCCCAATATAATACATTTTAGTCTTTATTTACACTTCAGTTTCTCACACCAGAGACACTATGCAGTATTTAAACATGTGTGTCTGATTTATTTCACTTAAGAGCATGGTCTCAAGATGCATC
>PVJO010019152.1:0-11963 GCA_004026905.1 Hystrix cristata | reverse complement strand
CAGTGTGGAGATTCCTCAAAAAACTGAAACTAAAAATTCCATTTGACCCATTCCCTCTAATTCAGTAATTAGACAAGGTATCCTATTCTTACCGATTCTATTCAATAGAATACTGAAAGTCTTAGCCAGAGAAATTATGCAAAATAATTAGCCTTGAAAACTAGAGATCAAAAATGCCAGCCCCAGTCAGCCTATCCTTGCCTTACCTGCCATCACTATTCCCTTGCTCTGTGGCTACTCTGTAAGGCAGGTAAAGCAAGGATAAGCTGATGTGGACTGGCCTTGCTGATCTCTAGTTTTTAAGGCTAGTTATTTTCTGGCTAGGTCTTATCTCTGGGAAGCACAGTACCTGTTTTTTTTAGTTTTTCTCATGAGTAGATATTGAATATTGTCAAATTCTTTTTTCTGCATGTGTTGAATGATCGTGTGGTTTATATCCTTCATTTTGTTACTATGGTGTATTGTATTTATTGATTTGCATATGTTAAAACACCTTTACATCCCTGGGATAAATCTCACTTGATCATGTTGAATGATTGGTTTAATGTGCTGTTAAATTTAGTTTGTTAATATTTTGTTGAAGATTTTTGCATCTGTGTTGCATATTTGTAGCTCTCTAATAGTGCTTTTGTCTGGCTGTGGTATCAGGGATACTGCTGGCCTCATAAAATGAGTTTGGAAGCCTTCCTTTCTCTGCACTTTTTTGGACTAGTTTGAGGATTGGTGTTAGTTCTTGGAATGATTGGTCGAATTAAGTAGTGAGATCAGCTGTCTTTTTTATTGATGTTGTCTGTTTGATGGGATTTTTAAATTATTGATCCAATCTCCTTATTCATTATTGGTCTGTTCAGATTCTCTGTTTCTTCCTGATTTAGTCTTGGTAAGTAGAATATCTCTAGAAATTCATCCATTTCTTCTAAGCTATCCAATTTTTTGAGAAGGAAAGCGATGGATCTCTGGGAACTGGGAGGGAGCTGACAGGAAGACTGGAAACTGCTGAAAAGAGGTAGCACAGTGCAGAGGAAGGAACAAGGCCACCGGAAGGCTCACCCTAGCTCCTGAGGAAGGAGACCTATCTCCTCTGATACAAGGCAAGCCCAGAGAGGGACAGCGGCTCAAGAGAGAGACAGCAAACCAGACTGGCAGCACTGGTAACAAGAAAAGGCCATGGCTATTACAGACTTCAAATGTAATGTGGTGTTGTACTCTGAAAGTGACTCATTCCACAAGGCAGGCTGGAGTTGAGGAGAAAGTTCAGTGCAGTGCCCACAGTATTTCAAAAGGTTTAATCAGGAGCTATTTTGGAAAGGGCTTGTTTGGAACTGAGCTGCAGAACAACTACAGAACAGCTATACTCCAGGGTTTCTTTTATTGCCTTGCTACAGTGATTGGGTGAGAGACAGCCACAGGAGACAGTTGCGATGAGGACATGGGCTAGACACAGACCTTTTGAGAATTTTAAGCCTGGGAAAGGAGGGATGCAGCAGCCCTGCCTTCCATAGTGAGAAGCTAGGTTGGGTGTATGTGGTTTGCAGAGGGGGATGGGCCTGGAAGTGTCAGTGAGGCAGGAGATTAGGGTATGGCAAAACTGGCTGGGAAAGTAGGTGTGACCTGTTAATTACAAAATTCCAGGAATAATTACCAAAGTCCTGCATGTGGACTTCTCACTAGAATGCAAGCAGTTTGGGATACAACAGCCTAGACCTGATGTCAGCCCGCAGAGTGACTGATACAAAAAATGACAGTCTACATTGAGTTTTTGCCAGTGTTCTTTCACTGTAGTCCACTCTCTTCTGTAGAATTTACTTCTTTTCTTACTTTCACTTGGCCCAAACTCACTCTGCAGAGTCTGTTTCTTTTCCTGTCTTTAATATACGTAAAACCTTATTACCATTTGCACTTTTCCTGACCAATTCTTCATTCAGGACAGAAAAAACCTAAAAACCACCTCTAGAAGGAGACTCCAGCATCCCAAAACCTGGTAACACTGGCATTAAATCCAGAAGGCTTCTTGAAAACCACCACCACCACTCCTGCTGCCTACATCAGCATGCAACTCACAGGTATGTTTGCTTTACCCACCTACCTCCATGAGCAAGAATATCACCTCACCTGGGACTGTTGCCACAGGCTGGGGTGTACAGACAGAGGGGACTCTGGAACAAGGGGGCACCTCACAAACCCACAGGCCATAAACTAGGTAGAGACAATGCGACTTGGGGTGGGTGGACAGAGGGGTATGGAAAGTGGGAATTGCCAGAGTAACTACAGCCTTAAGGTAGCCTCCATTGATCAAAATTGCCCAGCAAAAATGACAGACTACGATCTAGCATTTACACACAAAAACATGAGTGTAGAAACAGAATAGGTCTCAGCAGTGACTCACTATCCCTCCTCCACATCAGGTACATTCCAAGACTACAGAACCTGTAAAGATACCACTCATTAAAAAACGCAGAGGATTTTAGTGTGAAAGCTTTCAGTTTCTGACCATTTAGTGTGATGTTGGCCATTGGTTTGTCATAGATGGCTTTTATTAGATTTAGATATAAACTGTCTATTCCTAATTTCTGTAGAGTTTTTTTTTTTATCATGAATGAGTGTTGGATTTTGTCAAATGCTTTTTCTGCATCTATTGAGATGACCATGTGATTTTTGTCTTTGACTCTGTTGATACAGTGTATTACATGTATTAATTTGAGTATGTTGAACGACTGTGTAAGTTGAATGATTAGCTAAGTATTGGAGACAACCTAAATGCTCAACAACCAATGAAGGGCTGAAGAAGATGCGGTTTTTCTACACTATGGAGTATACTCTGCCATAAAAGGATAAACTAGAGATATTTATAGATAAATGAATGAATTTTGAGAGCATACTCTTAAGTGAAATAAATCAGACATTCATGAGTATACATTGAATTGTTTCTCTGATATGAGAAACCATGTCAATAAAGACAAAGAGGTATAATAGATATTATGCAAAACAAGATAGTATTCAAAAGAGAGGAGAACTAGATGGGGAGAAGGGGGAAAAGAAGGAAGGAAAAAAGAAAAGAAAGGAGAAAGGGAAAAATGTTAAAATGTAAATAAACCTGCAGTAAATAGGGAAGGGAGGGGGAATGGAAGGGACAGCTGGGGAAGAGGGGGGAAACCAAGATGTATCATGTACAGGTACAAAATAACTATGATGAATGTGATCACTACGTATGTAATGTACCAATACATGTTCTTGGTAAATAAAATTAAAAGGCTAAAAAGAAAAACAAAACACAGAGGAATTTTGAGGGGACTCATTTGTTTTTTTCCCCATTGGTTCTTTGGAGTTTAGAGTTTTTCTTTCCTTTCGTTTCATTTTTTTCTTTTTTCTTCTTAATTTTTCTTGTTGTATTTTGCTCTCTGTGTTTTCTTTTTGTTTGTACAGTAAGTCTTCAACTTACGAACTTTTGCAATGCAAACTTTCACAGGCGTATTATGTAAGACTCATTTTATAAGCTTACAAATGAATCCAACTTATGAGCAATTCTCTGGAACAGAACTTGTTTGTAAGTTGAGGACTTATTGTAATTGTATTTTATTAATACATGTTTGCAATACATGAAGCTTACATCCATTTTAGGGAGTAGATACATGTACATATTATATCATGATTCTTTTTTTCACCTTCCCCTCCCCACCTGCCTTTTTCCCACCTTCTCTAGATCCCCATTTCCCATTTTCATTGTTATTGTTATTATTATTTTTAGCTCATGCTTATGAGATACAATGTTTACATTTGGGTAGGTATTTGATACATTTGCATGACATATTTTAAATCTTTTTTTACTTCCTCTTCTTCTGCCCTACCCCTTCACCCTGAATCTTTTGGACTCCTTCCCATTTACAAAAGATCTACCTGTTTTCTTCTATCAGTTCTTTATTTTGCTCTTTGTTTGCGCTTTGTCTTACTGAAATGAGAGATAAAATATAGTATTTAAGGTTGTAGATCTGATTTATTTCACTTATTATATTTTCCAGGCGTATCTATTTTTCTACAAATGTCTTGAATTTATCCTTCTTTATAGCTAAGTAGTATTCCATTATGTATAGATACCACATTTTATTTATCCATTCATCAGTTGGTGGACATACACGCTACTTCTAGGATTGAGACAGTATAAATTTTGCTACTATAAACATTGGTATGCATATATCACTGTAATATGATGTCTTTAGCTTTTTTGGGAGTATATCTAGAAAAGGAATGGCTGAGTCAAATGGTATTTCTATTTTTAGTTCTTTGTAAAATATCCATACTGGTTTCCAAAGTGATTGTACTAGTTTACATTCCTACCAACAATGTAGAAATGTTCCTTCCCACACCCCACAGCCTTGCTAGCACTTGTAATTATTTAATTTCTTGATGATTGCCATTCTTTCTGCTATAAAATAGAATCTTTTTGTTTTAATCTGCATTTCTCTAATGCTCAGGGATTTTGAACATTTTTGTGTATTTATTGACCACTTGATCATTTCTTTTGAGAGGTGTCTATTCATTCTGGTTGCCCATTTTTTGATTGGGGCTTTTCTTTTGGGGGCCTAGTTTTTTTGAGTTCTTCATGTATTCTAGATATTAGTCCTCTGTCTCAGGAATACCTGGCAAAAATTTTTCCCTATTCTCTAGATTGTTTCTTCACTCTGTTGGTTGTTTCCTTTGCTGGGCAGAAGCCTTTCAATTTGATATAATCCTATTTGCTGATTCTGCTATTGCTTGTGCAATTAGAGTTCTGTTCACAAAGTCTTTGCCTTCACCTATGATTTCAAGAACTTCATTATTTTGTCTTCCAGCAGGTGAAGTGTTTCTGTTTTAAAATTTAGTTCTTTGATCCATTTGATTTTATTTCAGTACATTGTGAAAAGTGTAGGTCTAGATTCAAATATCTCCACGTGGATAGCCAGTTTTCCTGATAACATTTATCGAAGAGGCTATCTTTCCTCCAGTGTTGTATGCTTTTGGCCCCTTTGTCAAAGATCAAATACTTGATTTGCTTGTTTTTTTTAATGCATCCTTATTCTGTTCCATTTGTCCGCTTATCTGTTTTTGTGCCAATTCCATGCTGTTTATCGCTGTTGCTTTGTAGTATAACCTGAAGTCGAGGATTGTGATGCCTCCTGCTTTGTTCTTTGCTATTTTGGGTCTCTTCTGATTCCATATGAGTTTTAGCATTTTTTTTTCTAGTGCTGTGAGGAACGCTGTTGGTATTTTGATTGGAGTTGCATTAAATCTATATATCAGTTTTGGTCGTATAGCCATTTTGACAATATTTGTTCTGTCTATCTAGGAACAGGGGATATCGTTCCATTTTCTGATGTCATCTTTGATCTCCTTTTGCAGAGCACTGTAGTTTTTATTATAGATGTCTTTCACTTCTTTTGTTAATTCCTAAGTATTTAATTACTGTGAATGGTGTTATTTTCCTAATTTCTTTCTCAGTGAGTTCATTATTGGTATACACAAATGCTCTTGATTTTGTGTATTGGGTTTGTGTCCTGCTGCATTGCTCAAATTGGTTATTAATTCTAAGAGTTTTTGGTGGAATTCTTTGGGTCTTCTATGTATAGTATCACATCATTTTCAATTAATGATGAATTGACTTCTTCCTTTTCTATATGTATCTTTTTTATTTCTTACTCTTGTCTGATTGCTCTAGCTTATGTTTTGTACTATGTTGAACAGAAGTAGTGACTGTGGGAATCTTTGTCTTGTTCTTGATTTTAGAGAGAAAACTTGCAGCTTTTCCCCCATTTAATATGATGTTGGCTATTGGTTTGTCATAAATGGCTTTTATCAGATTTAGGTAAGGTCCTTCTATATCCATTTTCTTCAGAGTTTTTATCTTGCAGGGGTGCTGGATTTTGTAAAAAGCTTTTGTGCATCTATTAATAGAATCATGTGGTTTTTGTCCTTACTTCTGTTTATGTGGTATGTTACGTTTATTGATTTGCATATGCACATCCTTACAACCCTGAGATGAAACTGATTTGGTCATGAAGTATGATCCTTTTGATGTTGTGTTGCATTCTATTTGCCAATATCTTGTTGAGGAATTTTGCCTTTGTGCTCATTAAACAGATTGGCCTGAGATTTTCTTTTTTAGTTGGGTTTTGACTGGTTTGGGGTGACTCATGCTGGCTGCCAGAAGTGAGTTTGGAAGTACTCCTTCCTTTTCGATTTCATTGAAGAGTTTGAAGAGTATTGGTGATATAATGTCCATAAAAGTTTTGTAAAATTTGGCAGTGAATTCATCAAGTTCTGGGCCTTTGCACTTGGTGGTTTTTATTTTTTATTACTGCCTTCATTTCAGTGCTTGTTATTGGATTGTTCAAAAATTTCATGCCTTCTTTGGTGAGTTTTGGTAATTCTTATGAGTCTAAGAATCTGTCCATTTCTTCAAGATTTTCCAGTTTGCTGGAATACAATTTTTCATATTAGCTACTATCTTCTGGATTTTGATGGTGTCCATTATAATTTTGCCTTTTAATTTCTAATTACATCAACGTGAGTCTTCTCTCTCTTTCTTTTGGTGAGATTGGCTAAGGGTTTATCTATTTTGTTTATTCTTTTAAAGAACCGGATCTTCAATTCATTGAGTCTTTATATTGTTTATTTAGTGTCAATTTCATTAATTATCATCTAATCTTTATTATCTCCCTCCTTAATTTTGGTTTGGGCTTAGATTGCTGATGTTTTTCGAGTATCTTGATGATCCTCATTAGGTTACTTATTTGAGCTTGCTCTGTTTTTCTAATGTGAGCATTGGTTTCAATAAGCTTCCCTCCTAGTACTGCTTTTACTGGGTCCCATAGGTGGTGTCGTGTTGTACTGGCATTGTTGTTTGATTCCAGAAATTGTTTACTTTCTTCCTAGATTTATTCTGTGACTCATTGGGAGTTCAGGAGTGTGCTATTAAGTTTTCAAGTGTTTTTCAAATTGTCTGTGGTTTCTTCTGTGATTAGCTTCTAGTTTCATTGCACAATGATAGCAAACATGGGGCAATCTAGATTCTTTTATATTTATTTAAACAGGCTTTGTGTGCGGACATCTTGGTTACTTTCTTGTTGCTGGGACAAAATACCCAACACCCATGAGTTAAAGGAGGAAAGGTTTACTGTGGCTCATAGTTTGTAGAGGTTTCAGTCCATAGTTGGCTGGTTCCAAGGTGGGGGAGCATGGTAGAGGGGAATGGCAGAAGAGAAAGATTCCATGCTGTGCAGGCAGGAGGCAGCTAGCAGCGAGCCTCCATCTCCCTTTTATTCCATTCAGACTACAAATCCATTGGTTGATGCCACCAACACCCAGTGTAGGCTTTCCCATTATCCACACCCAGAACTATGCTAAACCAATCTGTTGACTAATTCAGTTATCACACATCCTTAATCCATATTCACACACCCTAAATCCAGTCACCTCCAAAAAGCCTCACCTAAGAGCACATGAGGCTTTGGGGGACTATCTAGATACAAGTCCTAACAGTGCACTAATATGTTGTGATTTTGGAGAAAATTTCATGTGCTACTGAGAAGAATATGTACTCTACTACAGTAGGGTAGAATAGTCTGTAGATATCTATTAAATTCATATGTTCAAGGGTGTGGGTAAGCTCTGATATTTCCTTATTAATTTTTTTCATAGTTTATCTATTTCTTTGTGAAAGCAGGGTATTGCTGTCACCCACCATGATTGTATTACTGTTTATTTGATTTTTGATTTCCAGAAGTATTTGTTTCATGAAAATAGGTGCTCCAGTATTTGGTGCATATATATTTACAAGTGTTACCTGTTCTTGTTTAATTATTCCCTCAGCTAGTACATAGTGATCTTCTTTCTCTCTTCTGATCAGTTTTAGCTTGATGTTTACTTTGTCTGAGAGTAACATTTTAACTCCTGTTGGTTTTGGGGGTCCTGGTACACAAAATATTGTTTTCCAATCTTTCATCTTCAGTCTCTGAGTATCCGTGAATTTGATGAGTTTCTCGAATGCAACAGACTGTTGGATTATGTTTTTTGATCCAATCTGTCAATCTGTGGCTTTTAATTGGGAGAGTTGAAGCCATTAAATTGAGCATTATTGCTGACATGTGTTGATTAATATAATTCTGCTCTTTGTTATGACTCTTTTGTTTTTCTTTTCTTTTTTGTTTAACTATTGACCTTGCATTATATATTCATTCCATTTGGGTTTTGGGGCTTTGTTGGCTTCATTTTTTCCCCCAGGATACTCTTCAGTATTTTCAGTATTTTCAGTTTAGTGTTCATAAATCTCATGGTTCGTTCATTTTCATGAAATGTCCATATTTCTCCACCTATTTTTTAAAAAGATGTTACTGGATATGTTAAATCTGGGTTGGAAGTTGTTTGCTTTTAGGACACAAGATACTTCAAGCTCTTCTGGTCTTTAAATTATGTGTTGCGTAGTCTGCTGTAATTCTAATAGGTTTACTTTCTATGTGATTTTTTTTCTTTCTTCTCATGGCTTTTAATTTTTTTGTTGGACACTGAGCATTTAAATTATAATGTGTCATTTGGGAGTTTCTTTTTTCCATCATGGTTGGTGTTCTGTAAGCCTTGATTACCTGTATGTTGAACTCTTTCATCATACTTGGGAAAATTTCAATTATGAAACTGAAATTTCATAATTTCAATTAAAAACAAATCTTTTATTCCCTGCCTATTATCTTTTTTCTCTCTAACTCCAATTAGCATTTGGTTGCTCTTCTTAGTGTCATCTAGTGGCTGTTGAATGAATTTTTCTTGTTCTTATATCATTTTTAAGGCTTCTGAGTAATTCATCATAATTTACCATTTTGCCCTTGATTTCAGAAACTCTGTCTTCACATTTCTGCAATTTATAAATTTTTACAATATTTTATATCTGAAATTTCTATCTGATACTTTTTCATGGGTTGTACACCTGTGGTAAATTTGTCATTCATGTTTTGAACAATTTTGGTCAGCTCTTCCAAATTTTTATTTGTTTCTCCCAAATCCACATTATTTTGTATGATATTCTATAAACTTTTGAGTCATATCCTCTTTGAACTCACCAAGTTTCTTTAATTCTTCCTTAATCAAAGTGTTCACTTTCCTGTGCATAGGTGCTCCCTGGATCTATCTGCCTTGGGAGCGTTCGGAGACCATGGGGGTCTTTTGTTGCCTTGTTTTCCCCTTCCTCTCTCTCTCTCTCTGTGTTGCTCTGTGTTGCTCTGTGTCGCTCTGTGTCGCTCTCTGTCGCGCTCTCTCTCTTTCTCACTCTCTCTCAAACATATAGTACAGTTAGAAACAAAGGAGCTGAATGAGTCACTCCCTTCCCTAATTTCAATTGTAAACACCACCTTAATGGTTACTCCTGCTTCCATTTTTTAAAATGAAGTACAAAATAAAATAACAAAGGCCTAAGAGATTGCCATGCCATAGGCAGCAGAGCACTGGCACCAGTGAGAGATTCAGTAGGAGGCACCAAAAAATTCAGAAGTGTCTGGCCTTTAAATTCTAAAAGCCTGAGTTATCACAGCACTTTGCACTTTTTGCCCTTTTCCTCTCCCCTGTTCCTGCTGCTACCTTCCTGGCCATCCTCAATAAACCTAACTATTTACTACTTCCTGCAGAGTGTGCACTTGGCAATTCTTTCCTTGCTGTACACAAGAACCTGGACTAATTTTTGGCCCACTCAAGATATATATATATCCACTTTTTGGTGCCCAGGATTGAGGTCAAGTAGGGTGAGGAGAGGTTGAAGATCCTTTTAGTAATATACTGCCTTCCTTCCAGTGATATGTTTTCAGCTTTATTTGTCCAGTGGTAGTATTTAACCCTTCAGTTCTTTATTTTAAGTGGTTTGGACTCCGTCCCTGTGTTTTGAGGAAAGAATTACTTCTGATTATAACAGCATCAACATATCCAATAATACATTCCTTACATGTGATAAATCTTGCATTTACACTTTCACTTTTTATCAATATTCTTTGCAGCCTACATTCTATTGTTATTAGCAGTTATTCTGTAATATAGAAGGAGAAGTAGAGTGAAGAAAAAGAGCGATGGATGAAAGAGGAGTGTAAATCAATACAGGGAGAGATAGATAGGAGAAATAATAATAGGTGAAAAATTAGACAGGGGGTCAGATTCTGTTGGAACCCTTTAGTTGGATTGAAGGGTTAGTCTTGAGGGTTTCAAGAAGAAATTTGTGAAAGAATCCAACCACCGCCATCTTAGTCTGAACAGAGACCACTTTAAATCCCTTCTCTTGCTGTGCTTTTACTCTTGTTGCAGATGTATAGTCATGGGTCGATAAGGCTCAGTAAGCACGATGGAAGCACAGCTACACCCGATAATTTCTAGTCATCGTTCAGCCCTGGTTTCTCGACAAACAACACCCAAGTCCTCTATGTCTTCCAGCCTGGTGCCAGGCAGATAGTCACAACTCCTTTGTACTGAACTTGCCCCCCAAAAGTGCCATCGTGGTTGTCCCCTTATGGTTAGCCACTGTGCAACAGGAGCAGGAACTGAGAAGGGAGGGACGTTGAATGAGAAGTGAAATGGAAGGAGTCCTAGGTCCTGCCTGCTAACAGCTCTCTGAAAATCTTCCCCTTCCTGGGCCCCAGTCTTTGGCCCCCCCAGAAAAGACTTTTTGAGGGATCTCAGAAGTGAGATTCAGAGATCATGCTGGTTCTAGTCCTCATCGCTTATAATCCATGTTTCCATGTGTCTTTAACGAACTTCTCTGGCTTGGAAGATACACATGCCAACTAGAGGCTTGCTAGAACCTTGTTTTGGCTCAAAGTGCAGCTTGAGGACTAGCAAAATTGGCCTTACCTGGCAGCTTAGTAGAAAAGTTAGAAAAGCTTGTTAGAATATCAGACACACAAGAGAACTACTAAATTAGACTACAAGGGCAGCAGGATGTTCTCAGCATCTAGTGAGGGCCTTCTTGCTGCGTCATCCCACAGAAGAAGGCAGAAGAACAACACAGCATGAAGAAGCAAAAACAGGAGGGTTGAACTTTTATAACAAACCCACCCTTGCAATAATAAACCTACTCCTGCAATAATGCCATTAACCCATTTATGAGCGGATCCACTTGAGAATTCCTCAGCTCTCGACAATGTTCCACTGGGGATTGAGATTCCAGCACACAAACATTGGGGGCCGCATTCAAACCACTGTGCTCTGTTGTCCATTTCAACTGCACACAATGCTAGATACTTTGCTTTCTGTGAAAATCCAGAAAGAGAGCAATGCTGCCCAAGCAGGGGAGGAGCACATGGGAAGCCCCCTTGCCGTACAGCAGCTCACACAGTTTGAAGAGTGGGACATCATCAGAACATTACCTGATGAGCTGTCACCAAATTGCTGGAGGAAAACCCTCCAGGAACAGGTGACACTGTGGAGCCTCAGCAGAACACCACATCACAGCAAGAAAGCACACACAAACCAGCTGCTGCACACTGCAATGACTCTGGACCTCTGCCCTTCCGATGGGGTAAAGGCCCAACAATGCCTATCAGTGGCGGCTGCTTGGGTCTGGAAGTTTCAGACATATGAACTGACAAGTCATTTTGTGAAAGCAGGATCAACCTAGATTCCAGAACATCTACCCGACTTGAATTGTGAAAACAAAAGGTAGCATGGGTGTCAATATGATCGATAATACAGCATCAGGAATAAAGTAGATGCATTTCAACTCAGTAAGAAGCCTAAATTCTGTGTTACCAAATATTTGCAGCTGAAAATAAGTAGCGATCCTGGGCAAGGTGAGAGCCAGGCACAGGCAAAACTGTGCCAGGAGATGGTAGAAGGGCAATCCATGGGGTGGTAAGGGCCAGCAACTTCACCAACATGTTCCATACTGTATGTGAGAGGACAGTGGAATCCAGCACCATTTACCAGGTGCTCTGGGCTTGGAGCTCTAGACATGGCCCTTTGCA
>PVJO010019151.1:0-34988 GCA_004026905.1 Hystrix cristata | reverse complement strand
TGCCTGGGGTCTCCTGTTCATCTTTGGTAGAATTGTGCTTCTCTCCTCCATATGCAAACACACCTCCTATTCATTGATGAACAATTTGAATTCAATCCCATAGCTTGGATGTGGAAAAAGAAAACACTGAGATTTTTGTTTTCTAGGTCTTGCTGCACTAGTTATTTAATTTTACATACTAGTTCAACGTCACAGCCAGTCTGGAGGGTCCTAGGGATTTCTCAGGGATTTCCTAATTTTGCGCAACCATGTCCTGGCTTTCATGTGCAACAAGGTGAGCAGAAAAGATGAGTGAAGAGAAAGATGGCACAGGGAGGCCCTGATTAGACTCAGTGATCAGGAGACATTAATCTTGACATGCACGATGTACTTTCTCCGCAGCTCCCTAGTTACCCTCTGACCACCACACTTCATTTGTCTGGTTAATCTCCCCTAACCTGAGTCCTGTGATTAGCTCGGCAAGTAACCTCTGCTTGGGTGGGTCTTTGCCCCTTTGAGTTTTCAGGATGGCAAAGATTACTGAACTCTCTCATCACATCAGTCTTCTCTGAATCTATCTGACCTTTCGTACCATCAGGGGCCACCTCTTCCCTCTGGGACTTTGACCTTAAATGACCCAATCCTCCAAATGCCACCACTGAGGTCAATGGCTCATCTAAAGGGTAAGATCTGGCCCTTTACATTTTCTGAGCACCTACTTTGTGCCAGGCCCTGAGTGATATGCTGTAGGGAGTGTTGACATGACTTACTCATGTCTGGTTAAGGGAGGCCTGGTAAGGAGTGTTCTGCAGCTGAGGAATGTCCTGAAGAAGGACAGCAGAAGGAATCTAGCTGCTGGATCTTGGAGAGGTAGGCAGCTGAGCAGCTCTGTACTGCAGAGAGGCATTTATTGGGCTAGATGAATAATGGAACGAGAAGAACATGTATGGGAACAGCAAGTCTGACATGACAAAATCTTTAGGTAGGAGAGAAAGAAAATGCAGCAAGCCTGACTCAGGATGATAAAATGGGTCTTTCCTCTCTCACAAGTTGGATAAGGCATATACTCTGTAGATGCTGCATTTCCCATTATGCAAAAATTTCAGATGAAGTGTCTGATAATTGGTTGTATCATTCCTGAATCCCTCTACCACACTGAGGATTTAAAAGGGGTTATGAGAACAGAGATGAGAGAGAATCTATAAGGTGAATTTCTTTGGGAAAACGTGGCTATAAGTCCAGCGTCCCTTCTCAAAGAGGAGGGAAACCTTTTAACAGGGAAGACTGATGTGTATCCTGGAGCCAGGATGCTGGTGCTGGTGGCTGCTCACACCTGGGAAATGCCAATCAGTCCACCTGGCTGATTTGGCGGCAGAGGCAGGGAAAGAGTTTTAGTAGCATGGAGTTAGCCCTGTTGCTTAGGTCCACAGAAATGTTTCCCCTGGGCCACGCAGGAGAGTACACCAGCCTGCACCACGCGGCTGCCCCTGCAGAGTGACTCCATAGGATGAGTCCTCCCCTCCAGCAGCTCGGGGCTGAGGCAGGGCATGGCCAGCCAGGGGGAAGCACATCACCGGTGAAACAGAAAGACTTTTCACAGAGGAAGCCCCAGAGCAGCCCCCAAGAGCCAGGGTTGGCTGGAGCTATCTGCCAGCCAGGTGAATTCTCCACTGAGGCCTCTAGCATCCCTGTCCTTTGCCGTGGCTGCACAGGACCAAGAAACAACCACTTGGAAGTGAGCAACGAAGGTGGGCGTGAAGGCAGGTGTCCCTGGCAGTCCACGTGCCCAAGAGTGTCCCAGCTTGACAGATGGGGCCTGTGGAGAGAGAAGTCAGGCTTGGGAAACCGCTTGGAAACTCACATTACCTGGCACTGGCTTTTTCAAATTACTAACTTGAGGCTGTTTTGTGAGCTCATGCTATTGTAAGATTTATTTCATTCTCAAGACTGACTTTGCCTAAGTTTGCATCGGGAGGCTAAGGGAAGAATAGCCCAGCCAGCGAGTGAAGAGGGAGTAGCAGGGGGGTAGTCTCGTGTGCCCCCTGCCTTCTGTCAGTTCCATGCACTGGGTACAGTCCTAATGTCTCAGCTGTGTGGCTCTCCGATGCTGGGTGAGTGGGACACACTTTTCAGGGGCGCCATTTTTATTTATTTATTTTTTTTTTTGGTGCTGGGGATCCAACTCAGGGCCTTGTGCTAGGCAAGCACTCTAACCACTGAGCTAAATCCCCAGTCCATCAGGGTTGCTTTAACTTAATGTTTGCAAAACCTGGAACATTCAAAGGCACTAAAGACGAATCCATCCTATTTGTAGAAAAACAAGTAAGTAAACGTCACCTCTAAACCTCCTCCTGCATTTTAGTAGAAGCGACAGTAGAAACTTATGGAAAGGGAGAAGTCATTTTTCAACACTGTTATGCAGTTTTCTAAATTCTAATGACTGCATAATAGTCTATTTAACCAATCCCTGACAGATGGACATTAGGTTATTTCCAATTTTTCACCATTATAAATAATGCTATGATGAATATCCCTGTGCATAAATCTTTACGGTCACCTCTGATTACATCCTATGGTGAAAAACAGTAGACATGGGATTACTGAACTAAAGTAATGAGAAATTTTTAAGCCTTTTAATATATAACTGCAGTTCCCTCAAAACCTTGTACCAATTTATATTTCCGTACTTTTACTTTAACCCTATACATCCAAGCAATGAACAAGAAACATTTTAAAGTCTCTTCTAACCTGATAAAATAAATGGTGTTATTAGGGTTTTAATTTGTATTCGTTTCAAATCTAATGAGAATAAATAAATTTTTTATGTTGGCCAAATAGATTTTCCTCTTTTACTACTTTCTGTGTATTACTTTTTGTTTATATATATGTTTGGCTTCTTTATCTTTTTTACATTTGCTTATATGTGATCTATATAGTAAAAATTAACTCTTCTTCTCATCATTATTTTTGCAGTACTGGGGATTGAACCCAGGGCCTTCCCAATGAACTATGTGTACAGCCCTATTTTTATTTTTTAATTTTGAAAAAGAGTCTTGTTAGTAGCCAAGTTGCCCAAGCGAGGCTTGAATTTGGGATTTTCTTTCCTCAGCTTCCCGCATACTAGGTTTGATAAAAACTTAATCTCCAGTTACCTGTTTGCCTTTTAGTAATTTTTAATACTCGAATATTTCAAATATTATGTAGTAAAATATATAAATGTTTTTCTATATTATAATTACAAAAAAATGCCTGTGCTTTAAAGTTAGGCAAAAAGGTAAAGCATAAAATTATATTTATAACTAGAACTATGCAACACATGTGTGCACACATGCCAAATTAAAACCTAAATCCAAATAGCAAATACAAAAATTTTATTAAAATTTAAGTGTTGGAGGTGAGAATATAGCATGTAGGTGATTGTTTTCTTTTCATTTTTATTTTTCACTGTATCTCATGTACTGTGTAATGAGACGGTTAAATAGTATACAATCATTTTAGTCTACAAATTCAAGTGTTCAAGAAATGTCACATTATTCTTCTTAAGTCAATATGAGTCTGACTCAGGTTATGATTCTACAGGGAGATCGGGAGACTTTGTCCCAATTATTTTGCTTATTTTCCCTTGCACACACTAACGTACTGAAGGCCCACGCAGTCGGTACGACACAGGAGCCCACAGTCTTCTGAGCCTGCTCAGCCCTCTGATCACCATCCAAGTTCTCCAATCCCCAAGAGGGACTCTTCAAATCCTTACTGGCCAAGGCACAGAATCAAGCTAGATGTTCACCGATGGATGAGTGGACATAGAAAACATCGTATCTCCCCACACTGGAGGATGTTCAGCCACAAACAAGACTAAAATCTTGTCATTGCAGCAAAACAGAAGTGAACTGGAGACCACTGTGTTAAGTAAACCAGACCCACAAAGACAAATACTGCGTATTCTCTCCCAAATATGGAGGTTAAAACAAATTGATCTGCAAGTAGATTAGTCATCGCTAGAGGCTAGGAAGGCTTCGGGGAGAAGAGCAACAGAGAGAGGTTGGATAATAGGTACCAAAACACTGTCAGGGAGGAAGAACAGGTTCTGTTGTTCTATTGAACGTGAGCGGGAGTCTATAGTTCACAATTGCCTGTTATATATTTATGAAGATTTAGAAGACAAGAAATCACCAAAGCCTCCAATCATAAAGTAATGAGGAGATAGAAATGTTAATTACCCTGATTTGATCAGTATACGTTGTATACATGTATTGAAATAACACACTGTACCTGAATATTTGTTATGCACTAATTAAAAAGGAAAAATTAAATTTAAAAATTAAAATGCTGACCACCCATTGGATGGGTTTTGGGTATAGGTTCAGCCTGGGTGTACCACACGGACATTCTTCTCAGAGGTGAGAATCGCTGCAGTTTGGCTTGAAGAATCCAAGACCCCAACACCTCCTGCTTCCAATCTTATCGCTGCCCTGCTACTTAGATGCTAAATGGTTCAACCTCTACAAACAACATACAACTTGTGAAAGCAAACTAAGCCAAGTCCATGGTGAGGAATGAAAATAATTCATCCTATAAAACACACTCACAATATATCCATCTCCCCTGCTTAATACCCAACGCCGCGAACAACCTACTGTGAAAGGCAGAGAAGACTCCAGTAGAGCGGGGGAACTGCATGACCTCAGATTAAAGAAAATCTGTCGAATCCAACACCCACATGTCGCCTTTACCACCTGGTCACGCCAAAGCCAGGGGCCCCAGGGACTCTCTTTCTCCCTCATCCCACCTTGCACATCTAAGCCGTCTTGATAGGTTAGTGGGCACAGCAGATGCCCCTGTTGCACTGTCAGCAGCTTATGAGAGAGACTCTTGTGCTCCTTGGCCACCAGCAGCAGCCAGTTAAATAGTAAAGGTCTGCAGCAGTCCCAGACCTGGGACCACAGAGGAGTAAAGGCCCAGGAAAGACTGATAGAAAGGGCAAGTCTCATACAGATCTTAGCTGAGACTTAATAATGAATAATATTTAAGTATGGAGAGATAAGGAGAGAAGGAGAAAGAGACACAGAGAGAGAGAAAGAGATCTTAAACATGGACTACCAAACTTCTTCTGTAAGGTGAGAGGCAAATTATGAAATATTTTGGCCATGTGGTTTATGTTACAGCAGCTCAATTCTGCCACTGTAGCAGGAAAGCAGCCATAAATAGTATATAAATGAATAAATATTTCAATAAAAATTTATTTAAAAAATAAGCCAAATGTGATCCACAGATCATAGAATAGAATATCGTAAAATAGAACAGAATAAGAGTTGTCACTCTTTCCAAATAGACAGAAGCCCAGTAACAGTCACAAAATTGTATGTCGGTACACATATTTACTAGAAATGATTCTAAAATTCATTTGAAAAATAAGAATATTTTGAGGAAAGTGTCAGGAAGAGAGGATGGCAGTAGCAAATTATAAAATGTGTCACAAGCAATAGCACTTAAAACAGTACAGTATTGACAAAAAGAATGAATAGATCAATGGATAAGAATTGAGAGACCAGAAACCCTCCTTAGTGTATACAAGCATTTAATTTATGTTAGAAGAAACAGCTCACCAATAGGAAAAGACAGATTTTCAAAGAGTGACATTGAAAATTACTGGCTATTTGGAAAAAAATTCAAGCCATATCCATAACTCCCATTCTATAGCATTCTATAGCAAAACCAATTTTAAATAAATTAAATATCAAAAATTCATTAAAATTATAATAGCTATTAAGATGAGAAAGAACTTTCTAAGCATAAAATCAGTGTAACACATACCAAAAAATGATGAAGCTAGCTTTGTAAACACTACTGACATTTTATGTAAAAACATATCATCACCATAAACAAAAAAAATCAAACAGACAAAGATTTAAAAAAAAAAGAAACATGCTAGATAAGGAATTAATTTCCTTCATGTTTTAAAAACTACTTAAAAATCAATGAAAGAAAGAAAAACACCTGGTCATCTACCAGGAAACAACATCAATTAGTGATCCTTTCTGAGTTTTAGGACTTTTAGCAATCTTTATTTTTATTGTTTTCTGTATTCTCTTATAGTTTGCAGTAAGCACATGCTACTTTTATAGACAGAATAAAGACTGACAATTCTTAACCCCCAAAGAGTAAGATGGAGGAAATGACGGCGTAAATACGGGATTTTACAAAATCTTGATACAAACAGGTAATAAACACTTAAAATGATCATATTCAGGAATTAAAGGAATAACAAATACCAATATTAATGTATAAAAATTTAAAGAATTTTTTAAAAAGCAAATACTATTCATGGTGAAGGTATAGAGAGACTGATACCACTTGTCATAGCACAAATGGTCCAAACCCAGCAGTACCCTATATACAACTTAGTCCCACTTTTTATTCTTGTTTCTGTGCTGGGGAGTGAATTCAAGGACTTTGCATTGAGCTACATCCTAGCCATTTCTTATTTTTTATTTTGAGTCAGGATCTCACCAAATTATCCAGGTTGGGCTGGAACACTTGATCCTCCTGTGTGAGCAGAGTGCTGGGATTACATGCATGTGCCACACGCCTGCTGCTCTAGTCCCACTTTTAAGATTTAATCCTTAGTAGCAAATTAAGCAGGCACACGTCGGCTTATGTACACATAGAGGTGACATAGAGGATGGATATTTGTGTCCTTGCTACACCTACATCAGGGGAAAGCCACTCTCTACTTTGAACCTGGATGATTTCTTTACCATCTGTGACAACCAGCCTGGCTCATACCGAGACTATCTCCAACTCTCAGCATGTATTTGATGAGTACCTGGGACAAGTTGCCAGGAAAGCCACTGCCCAAGATGGGCGGACTGTGCCTCTTGTACCTGATTGCTGCTGACCTGGCAGGTCCTGCTTTACACATTTCGCTTGGATCAAGTCCAGTGCCATGCGGGCAATGATTTGTGTCAGAAGACCTGGTGGAAATCCTCAGCTTATGTCCTGCACTAAGTGATCTTGGGCGCAGAATCTCTTCCTTCATTTAGCACACATGTATTGACCACCCGCTATGTCCTGAGTCTAGTGCCAGGGCACACAGTGGAGAGCTTGGCACCTGGGGAGAGCCTTACCCCTTTGCTTTCTTTGTCCTTACATGATGATGAGAACACACTTGCTCTCCCCCTTAATATGTTTAAGCCCCAACGCTGTACGTCAGAGATAGCAGATATGAACTTACACATATCATATGAAGTGCTGCAAGTCTACGGAGCATTTTCCTTTGGGCCTCCCCAGTTACACTGTGAGCACTGTGGACATCAAAGCTATGAAATCTCTTTCTTTCCTCCTTTGCCTAGACCAAGCCTGATAGTCCTAGTAATTGAAGCACAGGCCTGGATTAGGTAGGAGTCCTACCCTGGGTCACACACTGCTGGATACTGAGGAAGGTTCTTCCGCTGTAGATCGGACCGACTGCAAAGGCAGAAACCCAAGAATCATTCTAAAAACTTTCCTTTTGATTGATCCTTTCCCATCACCCTATCTAAACTGTTATCAAGCCCAACCCAGTTGATTTTTATTGACTCCTTCCCTCCGTATGCTTTCAGAATACTGGGTAAAATTCTTCCAAAGTCTTCTTTTTACTTCAGGGATAAAGACCACAGTCTATGAGCAAAGAGACCTGTTCTCCTTTCCTCTCACAAAGCTGCACTGCAGCCTCCTGCCCCAGGGCCTTTTCCCAGCGTGTGTCTCTAGCTCTCTCCTCTTACCTTATCTCCTCTGTTACATACTCCTCCTGTCTCCTACCCATTTTCTAGGTGGTCTCTGAAATGTCATTTCCTTGGAGAAGTCATCTTCAATCCCCAATGTCAGACAGGATTATATAATAAAGTCCTGGTAGAGTCACACAACTTTTCTACCCTAAGCCAAGCATGAGATCTTTCATTTCAGGCTTGTCTCTTTCTTCCTTTTTCTTTTCTTTTCTATTTTTTTCAGTCCTGGGAATTGAACCCAGGGTCTTCACATTGAGCTATATCGCCAGCATTTTTTTCATTCTAAGTCACTAACTTGCCCAAGTCAGGCACAAACTTGTGATCCCCCTGTCTCAGCCTCTCAGGATGCTGGGATTACAGCCGTGCTCCGCCCTCCCAGCTTCTGTCATTTTCTTGATTCGGTCTTACACATCCCTCTTCGGCTTTCCCTCTCCAGTGCTTTTCCTTCTCTGTACTCTAAATGTTATAATGAACCCAGTGGCCTTGTCTGTTCTCATCTTTAACCAGAAACATAATCGCCTCATTAACCTTTGGGGGGAGGTTCGACTCTGCCCCACAACGGGTTGGAGGTCTGGGTTCCTGGGCGTGCCAGTGGCCTCGGCTCTGCCGGTCAGCCAGAATTAATGGGAGATCAACGTGTTGGGGCAGGGCTCTCATTTGCTGGGTGGAGGAGCAGGCATTATTGATTCTTGTGGCACAATAGTCTGGCTTCTTTGCATTTGGACCTGTTATTAAGTTTGTGCACATTTCCTCTGACTAGGGAAGAAGCACAGGGATATAAGATACTCAGATTCGAGTTTATCATGGATAGAAATAATTCCTTGGAACATTCCTTCTGGTATTGCTCATCCAGTGGGGAATAAAATAAAATAAAGGGAAATCAGTGAGTCAGTTCTATCAGCTCGCATTTTGGCAACAAGAGGTTTGGAGCTATTTCTGTAGCATCCACTTCAAATAAAACCAGGCTTACTCCCTCTACTCCCTGCAAGTTGAGCAAAGAGTTGGTTGGGTAAATTTCATGGATGGTATTTCATGGATGGTGTGGGAGTTCTCACAGATCTTGCAAAGAGGTTGGAACCATGCAGTTGGACCCTCAAGGTGTCTGACTTTCTCTGAAATAATTCTCATGTATTATCTCATTTAATCCTCACATCAGGCTTTTGAGGCAGACATAGTGGATCAGCTGAGGCTCAGAGATAAAGCAACTCACCCAAGATTGTGCAGCTAGTAAGTGCAACTGACATAAGAGTCTTGCTCACATGGAAGCCCGTGCTCTGATACTTGCTGTCACCACATAATGTGTCTCCATAACCATCCTTCTTGTGAAACTTGTACAAGCCATAGACACACCACAACTGAGCCTTCCGATTACAAAATGGACATAGAACTATTTCTGAGCACATAGAGTCTTCTGGAATTCCTCTGTCATCTATTCGACGGTCCTGGGAGAATACTGAGCAGAATGAGAACGATAAAGTCAGATAAAGAAATCTTCCATATTACACACAAAGTTGTACAAACCCTCTTGACTTCTATTCTACGCCTGTGTCTCTGGTGCTCAGGCCAAGAGAATCCTATCTGAGCCCCGCGTCTCTGCACCATTGTTGCAAAGGGCCAGGCATCCATTTATTTCACAGGCATTTCTGGATGATCTTTGATCAAAACACAAGTGGATCGGTCACCATCTTTGCCCTTCAATTGTTCTTTGACTTTTGTCTTAGTATGTTTATGTTTGGGATGCCATAAAAATAGAGCATAAACAGGGTGGCTTTTAAAAAACAGAAAAGTATTTCTTACAGTTCTGGAGGGTGGGAAGTTGAAGATTGCTGTACTAGTGACAGTACTTTTCCTGGCTCATAGATTTCTTTTTGTTCTTTCCTCACATGGTGGAAGGAAAGAACTCTGACCTCTTGGGCTTCTTACAAGGTGTGATGGTTAATCTTGACTGGAAACTTGATTGGCTTGAGAAATCCGTAGATTAGTCAAGCACATTTTTTTAGTGTGTGTGGGTGGGTCACAGTGATGTGACTGAAGGGATTATACCTGGTCTCTGGCCCCTTCTCTCTGGCTCTTCACTTGCTCTCTGCTTTCTGAATGCCATGAGTTGGGAACTTTTCCTCCTCCACACCCTTCTGCCATGATGTTTCTGCACTGGAGCCGGCTAACCATGAACTGAATCATCTGAAACTGTGAGCCAAATTGAACCTCTCCTCCTTTATCATGTGAGTCTCAGCTATTTTGTCTCAGCAATGGAAAGCAGACTAATGCACAAGAGTAACTAACCCCTTTCAGGAGGGCTCCCAATCACTTCCCGAAGTCCCAATTTCTAATATTATTACATTGGAGACTAGGTTTCAATATATGAATTTTGAGGGGACACAGATGTTCCATCCATAGCAGCTTGTAAACAGATCTTCCCAGAACACTTATAAGTAGCTTGGCAGCCTGTGAAGCTGCCATTCCTGCCTCTCCTGGATGAGCAGGCAAGGTTTCTCAGGAGACCATGGGAGTGGACAATCTTGTGGGTGCACCTCAGCCTTTGATGGCTGCTTTGTAAGCCCCTGCTCCCCTCCTTGCTGTGCAAATTGTTCCTGGATTCTAGGCTCTGTGAGGAGCACAGAGTATCCCTGTGGGCAACAGAAGCCTTTCCAGGTGTTTGAGCCAGGCTTGTGCACTGCCTGTGGGGCTTCTCTGAGCCTGGCCTGCTGTGAGCATCTCAGTGTCACTGAAGTCCTCTCCAGCACGAGAGACTCGGGGTCATCACTGTCAACTATTTGGTAGTTCAGCCTAACTCACATGACCTTATAGTTTTTGTAGTTTTTCTTTGTGGACCTTAAAGGCAAAGGAAGAATTAATCATGCTCCTGGATTCTGGATACTTTATCATAGCTGGCCAGTACTAGGCTCCCTTGTTCTTATTTTTAACTTTCCCCCAACATTTTATATCTCTGGCCCTTTTGAAAAGTTTTTTATTTTGGGACATGGTCTTGCTATGATGTTAAGCTGTCCAAGCTGGCCTTGAATTTGCCATGCTCCTGACTCAGCCTCTCAGCATGCTGGGATTACAGGTATGCCCCACCATGCCCAATTCCCCAACATTTTACACAGCAAAGCCGAAACACATTGTATCCAACCCATGACCTGTGGGCCACATGCAGCCCTAGACAGCTAGCAATGAGACCTGACAAGATTGCAAATTTTTAATATTATTACATGATTTTTACTGATATTTTTCATGATTGGCCAAATCTATACCTGTACATGTAAACATCTCATCTAGGTCCTATAGCAGATGCTACTGAGAGTAAAATACATAGTGATTTTTGATAGTAATGTTTCAATCTACCTAGAAGGGTGTGTGCCTGTGAAGGCAAGCATTTATTGTTATCAAGCAGATGTGCAAGTTTTCTTATTTAGTTATTTAACTTAAGATTTTATTTTAGAAAATAATTTAATAAGTTAAAATATCAGTCCCAACCTTTTTGGCATCAAGAGCCAGTATCATGGAAAAGAATGTTTTCACAGATAGGTGTGGGGTTGGGGATGATTCAAAGGATCACCCAACTTAGACCCCTTGCACTCGCAGTTCACAGTAGGGCTTAAATTCCTAGGAGACTCTGAGCTCTTGCTGATCCAGAAGGGGGTGGAGCTCCAGGGATAATGCCAGCAATGGGGAGCAGCTCTAAGTACAGATGGGATGGATGCATTCATCTCCTGCTGTGTGTCTCTGTTCCTAACACACCATGGACCTGTACCATGGGGTAGGGGACCCCTGAGTTTAAATATAAAAATGGAAGTGTTGTTACAGAGGTTAACTGTATTACGTATTTTATATGCAGTTCCTCTTCACTCAGTGTGGCCCAAGCCAGCTGAAAGTGTGGAAACCTGTGGTTTATCGTGAACACTGTATACTAACCATCTAGCTGTACCTTAATATATTAGTGAAGTTTTTGTTTATAATTTATCCACTGATCCAAACTTTTATCCACTGATTAGTCTATTTTGTCGATTGGGTCTGGTCGGGCACAAGGGACAGATGAGAGTCTATGGAAGTAGAACCCCGTATCTGCCTTCATGGTCCTAAAAGCATTTTAAAGCAATTTATCCCCAAATAAAATGTTCTCACATTTTGGTACAATGCTTGTAATCTAAAAGTCTGTGAACATACATGTTTATTTAATCATCAAAACAGTCTCAAAAGATAGCCATTATCATGCTTCCCACTCATTTTGCCACTTGGTAAACACAGGCCTCCAGTTGAAGTGACTCATCCCAGGTTATGCAGCTATTATCTACCATCAGCAAAGATTTGGGGTCCATTTTCTGGGGGTCCAACAGAAAGATGGAGCTGGGACAGAGAAAAGATTCCCATGGGGTCAGGTCACAGTCAGGAAAGGAGGTGGGTGTCGGGGACAGCATGGGATACAAGAGCCTTTATGACCATCTCTATGTTTTGGGCAAGTAATTTACCCTACCTAGGCCTCAATATTTCATTCATAAAGTGGATTCAGTCTTAATAATCACAATGGTCTCTCAAATAACTCAGAAGGATCAAAAGAGATAATCTGAACAGGGGCATATTTTTATCCTAAAAGTCTGAGGCAATTTTTCTGGGAAAAGACCCTGAATTTTCCTGGAAATCCTGAGATAGGAATGTCAGGATTGCAAACTCAGTTCATGCCCTAAAAGGCTGTGTGACATTGAGAAATTCCCTTCACCTCTCTGGGCCTCAGATTGCTTATCGGCCCCCTGCAGAGTCTGAACTACATGGTCTCTGAGTGTTCTTCAGCCTAGAGATTCAAGCTGAGCCAGAGGCAGGGCCTGGGGCTGTCCCCAGGGTGCAAGGTGTGTGTGTGTGTGTGTGTGTGTGTGTGTGTGTGTATCTGACTATGTATGTGTGGCACAGAGCCATCTGTCTGCACATGACCTTTTGTGTGGCTGTTTGCGAATATGTTTATGTGCATGTAAATGTGCACTGAGTGCTCACATGCATTTGAGTATGCACAAGTGTGTGTGTGTGTGTGTGTGTGTGTGTGTCTGTGTGTGTGAGAGTGCATGGGTGTTTCCAAGCATGTATATGTTCTTATACATGCTTGTGTGTATGTGTGTGTGTGTGTATGTGTATGTGTATGTGTGTGTGTGTTATCTGGTGGAGAGATATTTCTGGAAATTAATAAGGTGCATCCTCTCTCTGACTCTCCCTGATTGTACCCCAAGCCTTCACCTTCTCAGCCCAGATAAGGAGATAGGATTGGTTTGCTGTGCTGGGTACAGTGGTGGTGCTGATATTGGTGGCTGAGGGCAGGTAGGAGAGTTCAGTGTGACGGAAGTGGACGCACAGGTCTGTGCTTTGTATCCTTCTGTTCGCAAGACCTTGGTATTATATAGACTGGACTGGCGGAAGGGGAAGGAAGCAGGCTGGGGGCAAACGGAGCCGAGAATAGAAATACCTTCGTGCAGGGAGAGAACCTGCAGGGAGGATCTGGCCTCCTCGGCTTCCTGCTGGAGTCCAGCGAGTAAAGCCCCCAGGAGCAACCACCTTCGGCCTCCCGTGGGAGCGCTGCGGCAGAAATACCCATCTCATACGCACAGAAAAGGCTCTGGATGAGGGGCGGTCTGGCTGAGTCTAAGCACCATAAAAGTGGCAGCCACCGCTCCCGTCTCCCCAGCCCCCAGGGCTCTGCTGTTGCCCTGTTCCTGCCACAACACAACTTCCAGAGTCACCTGGGCCTGGCAGTTTGTCACCACTAAAAGCCTCATATCCTGGCTCCCCTTGCACTATTAATCTCGGAAAAACGCATTGTCAAACCTAATGAAAAAGGGGAAGCCACCAAGGAGAAGGTGTCCACACCTCGGGCTGACAGTTGTCAGGCAGGCAGGCAGCAGCGCCCTGCTGGGGACAGGGCTGCAGGAGCAGAAGCAGTGGGGAGCGCCTGGGGAGATGGGCAGGGGACTCGGCCTGGGGCGTGGGGCGTGCCAGTGCCTGCCAAGAGCAGGTGGCCCTGTTGTGCAGCAGGACAGAGGACCGAGGACAGGGGTCTGCAGGGGACACTTCCAGGGATGTGGGGCAGCACTCCCAAAGAGAAGCGCCACCAGACCGAGGTGTCTCACTGCCGCTGACACGTTCCAGAGAAGGACGCCGGTGGCAGCTGACAGCTGAGTTCCCGGCCCTGCCCTCCCTCTGAGACCAGGCCAAAGGGGAGACAGCTCTAATCAGCACCCGCATGCAGGCCATCAAAAGACTTCAATGGATTTGTAGAATATTCAGTTTTTGAATTAGTTATAAACTTTAAATTTGGGATAGTTTACATAAAGAGCCGTATTTGCCATTTCTCTTGAAAAATTAAAAATAACTTGACTGTTGAGGGCAGATTACTGGATGGTGGCAATCAGTGGCAGCTGCTGGGTAGTGACTGGGGGGAGGAAGCCCTCCAGCCACCCTGAGCCCCACCTCCTAACCCAGCCGCACTGCTGTCCCTCACTGGTGTTACCGGCAGCCCAGGGGCTGGGGCTATTCACAGGCACCCAGAAGTCATCTCTGCCCTGCAGCCTGCCACAACTCAGCATTGTGTTGATGCTGAGATCCATGCCAGAGTTTTGCTAATATGAAAATTGAAACCGGGCGTGGTGATGCAGGCCTGTAATTCCAGCACTCTGGGAGGCTGAAGCAGGAGCATTGCTAGTTCAAGCCTTGCCTGGGCTTCAAAGCCACTTTGCAAGGCCCTATCTCAAAATAAAAAATTAAAAAGGGACTAGGGATATAGTTCACTTGGAAGGTCCTGGGTTCAATTCCCAGTATAGCAAATTCAAAAAACAAAAAACGAAACAAAACAGCTGCCTCCTGCAAAAAAAAAGGAAAGAAAATTGAATGGAATATCTTTGAACCTTCTTATCTCAGTTCCCCGTCCTCTCCCCTTCTCATCCAAAGCCGTTTCTCTTCAGCTGGACTTGCTGGCCACAGGCCTCCCTCCAAGGCTCACATGGACCCAAAGACTCAAGTGAATCGCCCTACCACACTTCCCACTACATTTGTAAATTGTCCGGGTAGGAGACAGTGGACACGGACCACTTCCTACAGTCAGCAGAGTTAGTTAGCAAGTGAGGCCAAATGTGGTTGGCCAACAGGAGAAGAGCACAAGCAAATTCCATCAGCGAGGAGGCTGAAGGTGGGGATAGCATTGTGGAGACTAGTGTGGGAGCCAAGGTCACTTGCAAGTGGGTGACATGGAAGAAACCAGCAAGGTGTTAGCTTTCAGGTTGAAGAGTGAAATATTTAGGAAAGTACTTTTATCACATTCCTCCTGCTTCTTTATTCCCCAAAGCCATTCCCCTACACTTGGGAGGGAGAGTTGTCAAGACAAGAATAAGAACTAGAGCGAGTTCTACCCGTTATTAGGCAAGACTGTACCCTAAACTGAGGAAAGATAGACAGTGGAAAGTGAGCTAAGGGTTACAGAGGTCTCTTAGTTGGACACTAATAAGCAAAGCAACACTATAATTTAACAAGTATACAAGGGATGATCAAAATACATGGTGACTGTCTAAATTTTAAAAATGTATTACAGTAAAATACACATTGCCTTTAATCTCTCTCAAAATACTTCTTGCTTTGAGCACACTTATCTCATCATTCTTGTCACTTTCTGAAGCAGTTCTGGAAATCCTCTTTTAGCAGTGTCTTTACAAGACCTTAAAAACTCTGTGAATGCTGTGGCGGAGTGCCATCCAGCAGAAAGGCAGACTTGTAAAAACATTACAGCATTTCCTCATCCACCTTAATCACTAGATCTGGCACCATGCACTTCTTGCCCAAGGTCAAAATGACCATAAAAGGTAAACACTGGGAATCAGTTCAAGACATCAAGGGAGGCACGACAGTGCAGTTAAAGCCAGTCAAGGAAGAAGGCTTCCAGAACTGCTTCAGAAAACCGCGAGAACAGCGGGATAAGTGTGTTCAAAGCAAGGGTGTATTTTGAGGAGATTCATGATGATGTGTCTTTTCTCACAATATGTTTTTAAACATTCATACATTCAGCATATTTTTCATTTTTCTATCCCATTTTCTGTACATGGTGTAAATATGAATGTTAACCTCCCATCATTGTTGGCCTCTGGGAAGGATGGGGTTCTCCATTCTATCCCAATCTCCCTTCCTATACCCAGGAAGAAAATCTAGGATGCGTGGAGGAAAGTGTATCTCCTAGTTCACGGGTGGGGCTTCTCCTTTTGGGGCCTCCTTGAATGTTCCAGATGGCTGTAAGGGGCCTTTAATTCTCACAGGAATGAGGATGAAGCCAAGGAAAAGAGACCATGTAGGCTGCATTCCGGGGCGGCATCGACTGGTCGGCATCCTCTGAGGGTCTGGGAAGCCCTTATCATCCAGAGGCAAACTTGCTAGTGTCATTTCCCTAGCTCCTCCAAGCTTGCCCTTTCCAACAAGGCACAGAGGAACTTTCTATTCCAGTGACCTTCTCCATCTATATTTCATAACTCATGAGCAGCCCTCGCTTCGGAGCTTTGAGCTGTGGCCACATCTCCACCCTCCACCATCCCACAGTGCCTCTACTCCCAACTCTTTGGCCCTGTCAAGCGAGACCGGGCTGTTCAGGAAGAAGATACTGTGACATGATGAATCGCTTCCTTCTTATCCACCTGAGGACGCCCAGAGAGGCCCCCGACCGAGTCCTATTCTGTTAGATTTCTTGTCCAAGGTGCATTCTCCCTGAGGGTGAGGGAGCCAGTCTTACAGCAGTGCTGACAGGTGCTTTCATTTTTGTGCAACTCCATGCTGGAGGGCCTGGCCAGATCTTACCCACAAAGACGTACCTGGTGTGTCCTCACAGAGGTGGTGCAGAGGACGAGTTCAAGGTCTGCTTGCAAAGGGGATGTGCAATTTGCAGAAATGCCCCTGGACCAATGCTGCCTGCGTGTCTGGAGGACCAGCCTCTGTGGAGAGGTGGCAGTAGTGAGAGGCTCTGCATTAGGCTCAGCTGGGCTCTGATCTTCCCACCAGGTAACACATCACTGTACCACAGCCATGGGCAGAGGGAAGAAAAGAAAGGAGGGAGGAAGAGAGCAGGGGAGGAGACAGGAATAAGACTTCCTCTAAATAAAAGAGCTAGAGAGAACCAAGTGGTGTGTGAAATCCAAACACACACACACACACACACACACACACACACACACACACACACTCTTAACATTTACAGCTGGCCCTGACATCAAATGCCCCAGCTGGGACCATCCTGTAGGACTCTGAACCACGCAGCAGGCATGTGCACCAACAAAGCCAACCTCGTGAGCCTGACTTTTAGCAGCATAGATAGGTAGACACCTTTGGAAGCCCTCTAATGGGAATCCTGTGGCCCTTGTCTCAAATTCTGTCTCTGTCTCTGTCTCTCTCCCTCTCTTCCTCCTCCTCTTGTTGGCCCTCCAACCACCTCCTCCTTCTCCTCTTCCATGTTACCTCCCAGAGTTAAAAATTCCTTCTGCACAGGATCACCAGGGTGAAAAAATGACTATCCTTTTTATGGCATTCCCACATTGTTGTCCTCTCCTGGTCTTTCTGTGTGGGGGTCTGTGCAGACAAAGGCACCTGTGATTTCCTTAGTAACCTGAGCTCCGGGAGGGAGACCACACCACCTCTTCCCTAGTGTGCTTCTTCCTATGCGTGCTGTCTTCACAGGGGCTGGGCTGGAGGTAGGCTTTTCAACCTGCCAGGTAATCAGAAAGGGGTGGGGCATCGGCATGACAGTTCTCAGGAAAACATCATGGAGCAGGAACCTAGAATATCCCCAAGGCCATCTCCATGGAAAGGAGCTCTGGTCGGCCTTGGGAACACCACTTCCCTGTGTCTGCAGCTACCTGGACTGCAGTTCTTCAGTCAACTCAGAGGAAGACACTTTATCCATCTGGTCATTTACAATCATTTAAATAATTCAAAACTCCAGCACCTTCCTCCCTCCCTGAGCTGTGTAAGCAGCATCTACCACCAGCTCTGCCCAAAAGCAAAGGCCACCAGACCTTCACTAGACCCCTTCTCTGACCAAGGCAGGACCTCCTGTACCTAGGAGCCTCTAAGCTCTTCGGGGTCAGGAGGCCTGGGGTGAAGCCTGAGGATCTGCGTTTCCAACAAGGTCTCTAGTGAGGCTGATGCTGTAGTCTGGGGACTGCAGTCACCATGTTCTGGGAACCCTAGTTTATGGGGGAGCTGTGAATTCTGGGCCACTCTATGGCCCAGGTCTCCATGATTTTGTTTCTCTACCTGATTATCCTCCTCTCTCAGCAGCAGACAAGACTACCTGAGGCCGATGAGATAGAGGTCTTTTGGGGGGAAAGATATGGCATATGTTTTCCTTTGTCCTCCTTCCGTATCTCCTGTCTCTTTCATGATTACACAACTCATTCTTTTGCCATTGATGTGCCTTGGTCACTCTTGAACATGCGTGTCCATGTAGGTGACAACATACAAACTCTACAACCTTCTGGTACCTTCCCGGTCTTGAGAGTTCTCAAGGAGTTTGCTGAAAGGGGTGTATTTGGATGATTTGAAATGAGGTAATGGAGAGAATCATCCTGTTTCTTACAAGAGGGCAAGGATGTAGGACCGAGAGGAGGGGTCTGAGAAGCTGGTTGAACACCCAGGTATGGTGGACTACTGCGGTCAAACTTAAGCAGGAATGCCCAGCTAGACTGAGTTGGTTGGTTCTGGGCGTAGAGGATCCACCTGAGGATTGTTGCTGACACTACATAAAGGAGAAAAGAAGCAGAAGATAGCGGCCAGCTGTTTTCCAGGGGAAGCTCTGTTGCGGCTGGTTCTCCTGGAGGGGATTCGGCTGTTCTCGTCACAGAAGCAGCTTGGGGCCTTGCTGTCGTTGGGGATGGCTGCTTTCACTTCAGGGGAGCTTTGGTCTTCAACTCCACTGCAAACATCGTATCCTGGCTCCCGTTTAGGTTTCTTCAGCCTTTTAGTGCAGACACGTATGCACGTGAGACATTGTCGTGGGCTCCCAGCTCTTGACTGGATCTTTCAGGTCTCCAGTGCGTAGATAGACATTCTGTACTCTTCCTGCATCTGGCTTGTGTGTGTGGATGTTGTCGCTTGTAAATGTCCCGTATTAAATCTGCTCTCTTGCCACCCATTGACTCTAGAAAGTAACTGAGACACCAGGGCACGCCATGGGCAGGTTGGCACAAAAGAGGAGCAACAAGAGCTATGCACACGAGTATGCCACAAAGAGTTAGGTTCAAAGCCACACTCGAGGGGGAATCGCCAAGAGACAAATAACTACCAGTCTTTCAGAGCATAGATTTGTGGAAGCTTCGGAGTGACATCCCTCTCTCAAGCCCACTGTGAGACTTGGGTTCTGCTGGTCAATGCGACAGAAGCAGATTTACCCACTGTATTTACTCGTAAATTTGTGTTTTTTAAACATTTTCTTTTATGCGATTTTTGAGGGTAGTTGAATTTTCATAATTCCTTCTTGCAATGCCACTAAATCCACCTTGGGAGAGGTGATCATATAGTTTATTATACAAATTAGTCACTTCTGAAAGAAAAGGAACACAGTAATTATGCAACAATGGACGAAATTGGGTCTGTTCTGGGGAAAGCAAGGATTTTGGTCTTTCCATCGCCAGGAGTCGATGGTAGAGAGATGCTGTGGAAAGCGCCATTGAGTCTTCAGAAAGGATGGTGCCGGGGACAGGAATGGGGGCAGCTCACCACTGCTGAGTGGTTTTCCTGTGTGGGGCACATGGTACGAAGCTAGATGCTGAGACTTCTGGCCACCAGGTGGGGAGAGGATTTAGACTGAGTGGCTTAGGCAAAGAGCACTCTGGGAAAGCAAGGTACCACCGGTTTCCTTGCCATCTCTCCTGGGAACTTGCTCTGTGACTTTGGCATTTTTCTTGTCCTGTCTGGGTCCTGGTCTCCTCCACAAAACAGGTGTGTTAGTTTTCTATCTTTGAGGTTTCAAGATCACTGTGCTTCTGTATTGGAATTCAATAGTACTACACTGTTCGATTTTAAAAGGCCTCAGCAAACTGTCTAGTGGACAAATCTAGACCCCTTCTGGTTTTCGTAAGTAAAGTTTACTGGCACACAACCATGCTCATTAGTTTATGCACTGTCTGGCTGCTTCTGTACTACTAGGGCAGAGTTGAGCGGTTGCGGCTGAAATCTTACAACTCATAAACCCTACAGTATTTATTCTCTGGCCCTCCATGTAAAATGTTTGCCAACCTTGATTTAAGGGAAATAGAGTGATAAATGAGAGTGTAAAGGATTCAAGAAGTCCATGTTGGACTGTGATGCTGACTGAGTCTTGCTTCTGAATGATGCCATCTAGCATATTTCCTGATGTGAAAAATAAAAACTTCAGGAAAATTTTAAGAAAGTTTTCTTCTGATAATTTAAATAGGAAAATAAAAGCCTCAATATTTTGCCACCCAAAGACTTCTAGTATCAACAATTTGACACATTTTCTTTCAGGCTTCATTCTATGCATTCTAAAAAATGTTGAGATCTTGAAATTTTGTGTCTTGCTTTTTACATGTTATGTAATGTAAACGTATTTCTCTGGATTAAAGCATTGCTCAGGAAGATCAGTGCTTGTGTAATATTCCATTTTAGGGGTGTGCAGTTATTTATTGAACATTCAGGCTTTTTTAATTTGCTAATTGTTATTTCTGATTCTTTGGAGACCATCTCCTTGATGAGCACATGTTCTATTCTTAGGAAAGTTTCCTGAAAATGTATCACCAGGTCAATGAAATAAACATCTTTTAATTCTATATAAGATCATGCTGCTTCACTCCTGGACTTAGTAAAGAACAGGAGTCATATAGTAGCCATGACCGAGGACCCACTAACTTCTCACTCCAGGGACCTTCAGCAAGACAGCAGCAATAAGGCAGGCATGATGGCACACTCCTGTATTCTCAGCACTCTGGGAGGCCGAGTCAGGAAGATCACGAGTTTAAGCCCAGTCTGGGCAACTTAGTGACTTAATGATTCTATCTCAAAAAATTAAATTGAAATTTAAAGGGCTGGGGATGTAGCTCAGTGCAAGAATCCTAGTTTCAATCCTCAGTGCCAGGAAAAAAAACAAAGAGCCCACCCTGCTTTTCTCCAGCGTGAAGGTCTTCTCCGCGGGAACTGGACAGAAAATGCCAGTGTCCACAATGTGCCAGCCTCCAAAACAAAACTGAACAATAGAGCCAGGAACACACCACGTCTGCATCTCCAAACACGTAGGCAACTTTCTGAGCATGGCGGTGTGTCGTCAAAGAATCAGGAACCCAGAATCCCCCGTGCCGAGGCTGGTGCCCAGCCCTGGGGGACGAGGGCCTGCTGCCTGCTTCCCTCCCCACTCGGCCCAGAGTTAGAAAGTGCAAGCCCTTGAGCCTAATGGGGTAAACGCTTATTATACTACGGGCTCATTTGTAACATAAGGCACCTACTACAATCCCACTCCTCATGCAAAATTGCCAATTTATGGCAATATTCCTTGTTTAGAAAACAAGGCTATCCAAACACTATAATTACAACGTGCACTGGCAGCCGAGAGTCCCCCACATTAGTGCACAGACTCCAGATACATTCGTCAAATAGAGTTTTTTTCTCTTTGCCTTCTTCTCCGGGTACTTTTAAGTTCAGGGACAGAGAACATGTCTTCATTAGAAACATTAACATTCACAGGCTGTAGTAAATTTTGACAGTGAAAAGGTCTCTGTAACCTTTAGTTGTGCAGAAATTTACTTCCCAAGAAAATTACATCTGGCACTGTCTTAATTAATGCTAGCTTTCTTTTCTGAAAATTGTGGGCTTGTCAGTAAAAAAGGCAGAAAAACCTGAATTTAAAAGGCTGGACACAAAAGACGCCAAGAAATAAAGCTCTGTGAGATTTCATAATATTGCTCTGTTTTTGTTCTACAGTAAGGAGATGAAAAGATCTCATTTGATTTTGCCAAATGCAGCAACATACATGTAATGTAGAATTGATTTGCATTTTCCCTCTTTGTCTCTGACTTTTATCATGTAAAGCGTGCCTGGGAAGGTATTCTATTTTAAAAGCAATAGGTCAAATAAAATCTATACCTGCGAGGAAAAAAAAATAATGTATGACTTCATATTTTAGCCTTTCTCTAACTGCTCGTATTAATCGCAGCTAATAGTAAGGATTGTGACTGTGTTTTCTCATGTGAATTTTGATTATCTGACATTCTCTCTTCCTGGTTTGGAAGGGATTCTAAGTATGTTGGGAGAGCTCGGTTTTATGTTCAGATATTTCTATTTTACATGGCTCGGACTTCTCTTTTGACAATAAGAGGTTTTTGCATTCCATGGGGTTTAGAGATTTGTTTAGGTTCATTTTTTTTTTCCTTCCCCCCATCAGGCTTTGCATTTTGATTATCTGGCATTACCTTTCTCTAGTTTGAGGAAGAAGCCTCACATACAAGATCCTGGATGATTCTTCCCAACACACTTTTCATCATGTGACGTGAAACATACTTGTAAAAATGTCTTAGTCTTGCAGTGTGTGCAGGGAGTTAGAGGAACGAATAGAGGTGCTGGGTCTTGGAGAAGCTCTGTATCCACCCAGATCCTCTGGAGGCTGGTGGGAGAGAGATCACTTGATCTAAGTCACGCAGCAGCCCTGGGGCTCCCTTCTGGACCCCCCAGCTTCTGTTCTCACCACAACACAATACTCTGTATGACAACATTCTGGGAGGAGAATTCCCACCGATTCCACCCTTATTGTAATGTACAAAAACTACTGGTGTCACACTGTTGTTTTTTCTTATGTCTTTTTTTAAATTAGGCTATGTTTGCAATACAGAACAGTTACATTCATTTTGGGGAACTGGTGTGTGTATGTAACACATCTTATTCATTTTGATCTCTTTATTCCTTCAGGACCCTCCTTCTTCCTCCAGTGCGTTTGTCCATTCCCCATTGTTTCCGACCATCTCTCCTTTGTTTTACTGTTATATTTCTCATCGTTGTTCTTGACTGGGGGCACCCACCTCCAACATTGCACAGGACCTCTGTGGGACAGTGAGGTGATTTCAGTGGCATCGAGCCAGTGTGGGATCACAGCGATGAATCTTGCCGGGTGCTCTTGGTCCTTCGGGAGTCAGGGAGGAGGCTGTCTTGGGCTCCGGCACACTTGCAGGTCTGTGGATGCTGGCTGGCCGCCCCTTTTAAGAGAGAGAGCAGACTCGGGCTTCACCAAGCCTTCATATTGAAATGGAATTTAATTACATGGTTTTGTTTCCATTAAAAGTTTTTTTATGGTTATTTCATATTTATGGTAAGTGCTATTAGTTTTTTATTCATGGTAATGATATAAAGCTTCTTTTAAAAATTAAATCTATTTAAGTAAAAAAGGATGAATATAAATTAAATAAAAATATTAAGTAGAATAGAGTAGCTGTGGTTCCCGGGTGTGGCCCAGCATGGCGAGGGTAGTAGATAAGAGCCTGAAGTTCAAGTTGGGCAGGAGTGAGTTTAGCAGACGGAGATGCACAGGACAGGGAACTTTGGAGAAGTATTCTGGGCCCTCAGATGGGCTATATTTTTCTCGACTTTCCGGGAGCTCTTTACATGAAGGTGGTTATTCTACATGATTGACATGTGTTTATCAGGACAGACGCCTCTGCTCCTCCGTTAAATAGTTTACTGCCCAGGTGGTTGAACGGATGCCTCTCTACTCTTCACCTAACACAGCTGCCTGCAGCTTCGCCACAGCCTGGTAGGAGGCAGCATTTTAAGATTTTTAAGATAAAAAAAAGTTTTAAATAGTGCATGCTCTGGCCTGACTCTGTCCTCCACTGCTTTACCTGAGTTGTTGTTCAGGGCCATATAATTTAGTAAAACATAACATATGTAAAGATAACACCTGAGATTAACATCCTCACACATTTTTCACCACTTAGCATCCCACCCTGAATGAGTGGGCACGTCTGGAGAGGTGGTATTAGAGGTGCAAAGAGAAAAGGGGGGGACTCATTAGCATAGGGAGGGAATGAGCATCCTCTTGAAAAGACAGTGGCTTGTTCAAGGTTATGGACACATGGGGGCTACTGGGCCCATGGAGGATGTGGAGACTGTGGAGTCTGGGAGGCCCAAGGGAGTCAGTGGGGGTGCATGGGAAGCCCTGGAGGTGCTGGGATTATGGAAAGCAGTAGAGGTTGTTTGGTGTGGTACAGGCGATGGGGTTCAGGGGTCTGCACAGAGCTAAGGGGCCTGGCGTTTTGGGAAGAGACAGACTACAGGGCTCTGGACAGGCAGTGTCTAAGAGATCGCCTGCATCTGCCCCTCTCCCTCTTCATGCCCTACCTGCCTGCATATACTGCTTATGAAAGTAAGCACTGTTAATCTGAAAAATTACACACAAAACCAAAAGAGAGAAAATCTAAAGATCTGTCACGAGCTAGTTACTAATATGTGCCTTGGCTCTGAGCATCCTGGAAGTGAAAGCAAAAGAGGAGCTTGAGACCAGTGCGCTTCCCAAACCTTAGTACAAGACATGCCGCTTCAGCATTGCACACATGGAACTTTAGTATAGATTACCTAGGTCCTCATAGAAATGCAGATCGTGACTCAGGATGCCTGGACAGGGGCCAGACCATGTGCGCTTGCGGCAAGCTCCCAGGGGACCTCACTTTGAGAAAAGGCTTCAGACAATCAGGTGCCTAAAATCTGAAGAAAGGGAAACCAGCAAATCCACAGGCAGATCTATAAGGCCAAATGGAAAGACATTTCGAAGTGGCTATCATAGTGCAATTCTAGGTTCTACCTGAATTTCCTGCAAGCACCCTTTCCCCAATCCTTCCCCTACCGCCCGGGCCTCAGTTTACCCAAAAGAAAGGTAGGCAAGAGCTTTTTAGAGCTATTTTAGGATTCTGGTTCCCTACAATAGAATCACTAGCAGCTGACTTTAATATATTTAGATGTCTCCGACCCAGTGTAAATTGAAGCCCTTTCTGTCCCCAAATACCTTCCTCAATTCCAGCTAGGTTGCCTGAAATGCCACCATTTGTGTAGCATTCCTCTGGGGACAAAAGTCTAACTTACAAATCATATCCACGTGGAGAGAAGCGGCAGGCCTCAGCTTTTCTGATCAGACTGTCCTCTCTCTCAAAAGGGCAAGGCTACAGTGAGGTCCCCCAGGGAGAGAGGACAGAACTCAGAGGTACAGGCTGGCTTCTCTCCAAGCAGGAATGGAGCACATAGCCAGCATCAAGTGAGCCTTGCCCTGTGAAGATAGAGGCCTCCGAGTCCCCCCACCCACTGGCCTAGCCACATTCTGTTGCTGGAGGTGAACCTATGTGTAGCTTCCGTGGCCACCACTTTTGGAGAGAGAGACAGAAACACACACACGTACAGAGAGGGGCGGGGGGGGAGAGGAGAAGCCAAGCCTGAGCACCATTCAAGAGGCCCAGGGACTGAGGACAGATCTTTTTCTTCCTAGAAACAGAGTGCTGTCTTCAGCTCTAGGAAAATGTCCTTGCTTTGTGGCAGTGCACAGCAGTGTCCTGGGTCTCCATGCCCAATCTGGATCCTTTGTCCAACCAGCAGCTGTGGGCAGGGGTCTGGATATCATAGTGGGCACACGCCTGAGAGCCTCGCCTGAGTCAGGGACCGTGGGCACTCCCTTTGCTACTGGGTGTCCCCTGCAGTCAGTCCTTTGAACAGATGCAGATGCTCCACACCCGGCCAGAACTCTCTGGGTGTTCCTGAGAATCAGGGAATCCTGGAAAGCTGGAGCTGGAAAGCACCACAAGGATCAAAGGCATTGAACATGGGACTTGTGCACTTTTAGGGCTTGCAGGATGAATTTGAAGGGGGATTCTGGGCCCATAACCCTGATATCTATTGTGTGCACTCATGTATTTCTATTTTCATAACACTTTCGAAAGGGTTTTTGATGCTAAAACAAAACAAAATAAAACAGAAAAAATAATGTCTTTAGTTTGTAGAGGTAGAGTGAGACGGCCCAGAGAGGAGGGGAGGGGGGCTCAGTTTAGATGACCAAGCTCCTTTGAACGTTCTGCTCACCAAATACATTTCCAGACTTTTTTTCTGATGCACACCACTGTCAGGAGAATCAACCGACTTCTCCCTTGCAAACTCAGGCCTCCTGAGCAAGACCCTGAATCCCGGCATGCTGAGCAGAGCCTCCCTTTCCAATTCCCTAGCCCTGTCCAATCCCTGACCAGGAGGGGCCTGGGGCCCTTCCCACACCCAGGGCCTGGTCCAGCTGCCCAAGGGGTCAGCCTGGCCTTGGACGGCCTTCCTCCACTGCTGCTTCCTCTATCACAACTGTCCCGTGTCGCCAGTCCTGGGGTGACCCTCCACACCCCCCACGCTGCACTAGCACGTTCTGGCTGCTTGCATGTACTGTGCACCTCATTTCCACCCTGTGAGGAGCTGCGCAGAAGGCTGGAGGGAAACAATATATTACCACGTTCTTTGCCTAACAATTGGTAACACATGACACTTGTATTTGCCCCAAGATAATGTACAAATATGTTTTACAGGGTTTCCTAATGATAATCATGATATTTCATTCTTCTTGCCCTTCCAATAATGATAACAGTCTAGCATTATTATTTTTTTTAACTGTTCTCAGCGAGTGTGACATTCAGTTCAGAGAATCGAATGTCAGCAAGAAATCCACATGCACTCCCTGAAGCTGGGAGAAGCCCCTTCCATTTATTTTTAGGTTGCAGTGAGAATGAAGCAATCTCACCTTATTATTTTTCTCCCCCTTAGAAAGGTGTTTGGCATTCAGCGACTCTCTGATGTTTGTGTAATCCAGCCTGAGGTTTAGGCAAGCAAGATCTCTTTGCGAGCCGAGCCGTCCTAATCAGAGAGCAGGGGCTCGGTAGACATTGGGACAGCTCTCATCTCCAGGTGGGGGCATGGGGAGATTCTTGCCTCCAAATAAGAGATCCTTTCAAAGTGGGCTTTTTATGCTGAGTGGCAAATGGCTTGGGCCTCTTAGCAAGACTCAACTAATTAGCAGGTAAGGCAAACATATTAAGGTTCCTCCAGATACTAGGTAGAAACACCTGTTTTGGGTTTGGTGGTTTTTTTTTTTGTTTGTTTATTTTTTGTTTTTTGTTTTTTGTTTTTTTTCCTTGGTACATGTCTGACTTCCAATGTGTTTGATCAACTTTATTCTCCATTATTAGGGATCCTTATCTTCGGGGTTATCCAATAAGGTACGTGTGCGCGCGTGTGTGTGTGTGTGCTTATTATCAAGTAACCATTGTGGTTAATACTACTACCTGCTACAGTGTGCTCATGTGTGTGAGCTGGTCATCAGAAACCACACGTAAGAAATAAGAATTGATCAAAAGGCAGAAAAGAAATAGGGGAGTGGCTCAGTAGTACAGTGTACTTGCTCGGCATGTGCAAGAGTTCAATCCCCAGCACTGAAAAAAAAGAAAGAAAAAAAATAGAGACACAGCTATGATAAAATTGCATATGATAGAGGTTTAAGTCAGAAGAGAATTTTTCATTCCTTTCCTCAAATTTCTTAGTTTAAAACAAAGCAGCCAGGTACAGTGGCACATTTCCATAGTCCCAGCACTCCGGGAGGTTGAGGCAGGAGAATCACGAGTTTGAGCCCAGGTTGGACAAGTTAGCAACTTAGTGAGACTCTGTCTCAAAAAAAAAAAAAAAAGGGCTGAGGATGTAGCTCAGTGCAAAGGCTCTGGGTGCAGCCCCCAGTACTGGGCGGAGGACAGCCATCATTGTTTAAATTGTCCAAGCTACTTTGACCTACTTATTTTTTCCCTCCATTTTCGGTTTTTGTTTTGAGGGGTCAGACTCGAGATGGAGAGTCCTCCTTTTGCTCACCAAATGGGGAGAGTCTTCTCAACGTGGAGGCCCTCTGGGGACACCTGACACCGCTGGGAATCGTCACAGCAACTGTGATGGTGTTACTCCGAAGGTAGGCCCAGGGAGCCAATTATTTAGGGAGCCAAGAATTTTTGTTGATGAGCAAAATGAAACCATCAGAGAGCAAAATCAATCTTTCGCAGAGACCCCAGAGCATTGATCACGGGCCATGTTGACGGGCTCAGGCTGTTTAGCTGTTTGGAATGACCGCACAAAATGAGCAAGTTGTTACAGTTTGAGAGTTTGGGTGTTTATCGGCAATCCTCGCACTCATATGATTAATCACACATTCGAAATGTGCGCGCCACGGAAATTGACTGCAACGCAGCAGAAACAAAGTTTTCAGTTATCTTCGTATAATAAATTGAAGCTATATCCCTAAGCAGAATTGTCTTCAAGATTCCAATTTGCCTTGTTAAAAGTGTTGTTTATACAGTAGTTAGCAAAAACGCAAGTAATTACGTACAGAATTCATTCTAAGCAATTCTTTACCACACCCCCTCCATGCTTTATCGGTTTTCCATCTTCATTACCCAATATTTGGGGTGATCTCAGCAGAAACTTGACTGGTGAGGTGTGGCTAGGACATGAGTACCTCTGGTCAAGGTGACAAGGACCAGCGTATGCGGGATCCTGGGGGGGTCAGCTGGAAGCTGCCTGCCAACTCTAGGTGCCAATGTCAGAAAGGTTTCTGTGTTCTATTTCGTGTTTTAAAATGATCGCTGCCTCTGGAGAAGTCTCCTATTCATTTATCTATTTATTATTTATTTATTTAGGAGTAGGAGCAGTTTTGTACACACACAGTGCTGTAGCAAGCCACATCTGTTTTAGTTGCTGCAATAAGCAGGATTTTATTTCATAAATATCATCTGAACGGGGGATATGGCTTTCAGAATGCAAATTATGTTTAAGCGAGTAAACATTTTAGTGCAGCCCCAAGCACCGGAGGGGAGAGGGGCACCGGGCAGCAGCCGCAGCCCTGTCTGCAGAGAGCCCACTCTGGGTCTCAGTGTAGGGTGGGCTGATTTAGGAGCTTCCCACTGGAGAAGGGGCACGATGAGGGTGCAGAAGCCCTCCCGCAAACCCATGCATCCCAGAGACCCCTCCTCACTCCCTGGAACAGAGGCCTCATCCATATCTATCAGGGGAGGCCTAATTATAGAGCTCGGAGATTTTAATGGCACAGGGAAATTTAAATGCGGTGGAAAATATGAATATTCCTAAGCCAGCAGTCAAAATACAAAATGATTGGCTTCCAAATCAATGAATTATAATTTCCAAGCGCGTCCTCAAAGGTGGAGCCTCTCTCTCTTCCCGGGAAGAGTTTTGTGCAGGCCGCATATTTTAATGAACTCTGCTTCTGGATTTTATTTTGCCCAGTTTTGCCCCCCTCATTGACACCGTCCCCAAAGCTGCTGTCCAATCCCTGCAAGTGGATCACAGAACACAACAGAGAAAATCATAGGTCCTGGGGGTAAAGTGAGGCCCAGTATCTGACAAGAGCACTTGCTTGCAGCTCTGGCTTTTTGGGTACCTGTGTGAAAGGAAACAGGGTTTCAAAAGTGGAGAAGAAAGCGTTTGATTACAACCTGCCCTCAAAAGGCAGCATCCCTCACATGCACCTAAATCTGACATCTCAAAGTCACACTGTTCTTGTAGCTGAAGTCTTTCCAGCAGACACAGCCTGCAGGTCCCACGGAGGCCTTGCCCTTCCCAGCCTCAGACATCTGGTGGGGACCCCTTGATACCAGGCACTTTTGCTCCCCAAGATCATCCCTATATCTTTACCTGTGGAGGAGATAAGGATGTGCCCCAGCTGCTGTCCAGGCAGCCCTCAAACTGGAGAGTCATACCATAAATCCTGTTTTATTTTATGGACAAATAAATGCTGAGGTAAAATATTCCAGGATCGTCACTTGAATACTTGCCATAGCAGCGGTACTGTAATAACCACGGTGACATTAATTTACTGCATTGTGCCGTGGGAAGAAAGAAGAGGAGGGAGAGGGGCATTAAAAGAGAAAAATGACTTGCCTTCGAATTTATTGGGACTGGCCTCCCTCATTTTCAGCCATCATTAGTTGATTAGGCCCTGATGACAGTGTGGACAATTGTGCTGGAATAGTTGGTGCAGAGACGCCCTGAAGGTACCCTGTTAATTGAGATGGTGCTCATCTTGTAGTTATTGAACGTAACCGAAGACACCGAAATTGGTGGGTAGTGTGGTGGAAAGGAGCAGAAGCAGGGCCGGTCTGTGGCCAGAGGCTGTGGGCTGTGGTGGGAGGGTCTGATTTCCATCCCTTCCCATGACATCACCCACCCAGAGTCCTGGTCACTCCACCCCCATTTGGAGTGTGCCAGTGAGTTTGTCAAGAGAGGATAAAGCAAACTTCCCCCTTATCCACAGAGTGCTCACTGCCTGTCACTGAGCAGCACCCTCTATGAGACTATCTTCACCATCTAGATCCTTAGGATTGAAGTTTGAAGGGTATTATTCTAAAAAGCTCCAGGGTACATCTCTTACCAAATTGAGATTCCCAGGTTTCCCATGCAAGCCAGTCTTGTTACCCTCGATACCGTAAAAGTGATTCCTTATTCAGATGCAGAGGGAGATCCATCAGCACCAATGACGATAATTTGTTCTCTTAGTCCATTTTCTGTTGCTTTAACAAAATGCCCAAGATTGGATAATTCATAAAGCAAAAAAAGATTTATTTAGATCAGCGTTTTGGAGGCTCAAGGGCATGATGCTGGCATTTGTTCACCTTCTGGTGAGGGCCAAGTGCTGCTTCATGGGTGATAGAAAACAGAAGAGGAAGTGGGTGCCTACAGAACAGAGGGAGAGGAAAAAAGAGCTGACCTGGTTTTAACAATCCACCTTAGTGATAACTAATCTACTCCCAGGAGAACTACATTAATCTCCTTGTAGGACAAAACCCTCACCACCCCACATGCCTCTTGACGGCTCCATCACCTCCCAACACTGCAGACCAAGACCTGACTTGAGTTTTAGTGGGGGACAAATCATATTTAGGAGAGCACCTATTCACTAGGCCAGGATCTTGGGTAGAGTGAAGACCTCTAGGCCCCAGTGGCACAGGCCTAGTTTCATGTTCGCTCGCTCCACTTGCAGTGGTCTTGGCCCTATCTACTCAGCAAGAAAGACAGCTGCAGATATGTGATCTTCACTTAGACATTTTCAGAGATCCACACCCACGCTCTCTCCCCAGAGCTAAGAATTACCTGCCAAAGGTTCTTGGGAAAGGAGATGAGACCTGACATTTTTGAGTGACTTAATAAGGGCCACACATCTTCCTAGGCACTTGACATGCACTGTCAAGCTTAACCTCTGGGTACTCTGTGAATCACCATGAACCCATGTAGTCCTTTACAGGCCGTAGGAGCTCAGAAGAGAGAAGGTGGCAGGAGTGGCCTCTGCTTCTTGGGATTTGGGTGGCTGAAGACAATTCAGGGTCCAGTTGCCAGGGTGGAACCTGGCTGTGTCTCTTATCTGCTCTGTGACCTTGGATGTTAACCTTGATTCATTCATTTCTTAAACAAATATTTGCAGGAGACAATGATGCAAGTTCAATACTTGCTAGTAATTCTTACTGCTGTGGTGGTTATGGTTGTTAACAGGGCTATCTTTCTTCGGGTTCGAGTCCAGGGGAGGAGACATCACATGATGAGGGAGTGCTTCCTCCCCTCCTGCCCCCACTCGACATTACTGTGCCTCTTCTGTCTGGACAAGCAGACAGACGCCCGGGCTTGAAGGGTGACACATCCACTCACAAGATACGGCTTGCTAAGTGGCAGTGGCCTTTTATTCCCTGACATCTTTCCAGACCCTTGAAGGGATTAGAACTGGATTAGTCTGGGATGAGGCTAGCTCTGCCATTATCACCTGTTTATAGGATAATGACATTATCTAGTTTGGCCCGTAAGGGCTTCCATGCATGGGGGCTTTTTTCTCTTTCATCTGGAGGGTTACAGGCAGCATATCTTTAAATCTAAACAAATTCACTGAATCTTCAAGATAAGTGGTGAAAATATCCAGTGGGAAGATGGGAGACTCTCTTTTCCCTTTCTGTTCAGTGTGAACAGGAATTTTTAAACTATGTACATTCACTTAGAGCCTAAACTCCTCTTGCCATTTTCCACACTGGCCCCCGTTTCTCTTTTCACATGTGCGCAGCACTTAGAAGTTTGCAGAGTTTTTTCGCCCCTTCTTAACTTCCATGATTGGCATGACAGCCTGTGAGTTGGGCAGGGTGGATTCAACACCCATTATACAGGCAAGGATACAAAATGCAAAGCTTGGGAAGCCGAGGAGCTTGCCAACACGCATGTCATTCTTAAGAGAAGAGCCAAGATCAAACCGATCTCATCTGGAAAAATCCAGCATTCATTTCACTGCCTGAAGCTGACTACAACCTGCCCTCTGCCCAAGCAGCTTTCCCTAACGCCAATCCCCAGTACCCTCCACAGCAAACATCTGTTGAGACAGATGTTCCAGGAGATCCTTGGCTGAATTCCCTTTCTTAGTTCCCTTAACACTTATCATACTTTTCAAAAAAATCATCTTTATTGAGCTCTAACTCACATGCAATATAAGTAACCTCTTTGAAGTGTACCAACTATTTGCTGAGTTTTGAAAAATGTATACAGTGTATAAGTACCGCCACAGTCAGGATTTAGAACATTTCTACCCCCAAATTTTCCTTCGTGGTCCTCTTATTTTTCAATCTTTTATTATCCCTGACAATCACAGATCTTTCTGTCGCTGTAGTTTTGCCTTTGTTGTAAGTAAGCAGAATCATACAAGATGTACTCTTTTATGTCTGCATTTTTTTTTAACTGAGCAAAATGCTTTTAAGATTTAGATATTTTGGTGCATGTTTGGTTAGTTTGTTTCTTGTTGTTGTAGAGGAGTATTCCACTGAATGGATGTACCATTAAATAGTTTATCAGTTCCTCAGTAGTGAACATTTAAATAGTTTCAAGTTTGAGGCCATTCTGAACATTTAGGTATGAATTTTTGTGTTAACTTATGTTTTATTTATCTTAGATAAGTAATTGAGAGTGTAATTACTGGATGATATGCTAAATGCTTTACTAGAAACTGCCTGTTGCTTTCCCATAAATTGCATTTCTGTACTGGTTGCATTCCTGCTAGTAGGTTGTAACTGAATTGGTCGCTAAATGAAGAATTGTACATAGTCTGTATGATATTCAGAACAAAGAAATGGTCAGCTTGAAGACTTTACTTTCATTTGCATAACTCTTACATGCAGTAGCGTAATGTGTAACAGGACATAAAACTACAGTACTGTACAGTACAATCAACAAAAGTTGCAGTACTGTATAAACAAGATGTACTGTACAAAAAAGACACTGAGGCTTATAAACAATATCTGCAAAAATGTACAAATAAGAAGATAGGTCATAAGTCTGAGCGGCAGATCCTGAGTCTGATTGGTCATTGAGAGGGTAGGATATTAAACGAGGAATACAGCTATATGGAATTTCTGATCGTTTCATATATTTGCCAACACTTGGAATGGTCAAGCTGCCTCATTTTAGCATTCTGGAGTTTATACAGTGATGCCTCATTGTGGTTGTATTTCCTTAAAGGCTAATATTGTTGAGAATCTGTTTGTATGTTTACTTGGTATCCATGTATCTTCTTTCAGAAGAGCCTGCTCAAATCTTTTGCCCATTTGGGTTTCTTGCACCCTGAATTTGAGTGCGTGTGTATGTGTGCGACTGTGTGTGTTTGTGTGTGTGATGCTGGGGATGGAACCCAGGATCTTACTCACACTAAGCAAGCACTCTACCACTAAGCCATACCTCCGGCCACATTTTTTAGGCATATTTAACAAATATCTCCCCTCCTCTGTCGGTGTCATGTCTATTCAGTTGCTTAACCCTGTCTTTCAAAGAGTAAAAGTGTTTAATTTTGATAAGTCCTGTCTATCGGGATGTCTTTCTTATGGTTTGTGCTTTTTGAGTTCTGTCTAAGAAAGTTACGCCTAGCCCAAGATCACAGGATTTTATTCCGGAAGTGCTGATGGTTGTGTACAGTGCGAGGTAAGAGATAAACTTTATATTGTCCACGTGAATATATGGTTGTTTCAGCATGATTTATTGAACACTGAACAACTCTGACACCTTTGTCAAAATGCCATTTGCCATGTATGTGTGGTTCCATTTCTATTCTATTCAGTTGATCTGTATGCTTGTAGTAATACCATATTATCTTGATTATTGTGGCTTTATAATAAATCTTAAAGGAATTAGTATAATTCCTCCAAATTTGCTTCTTCTAATATTATTTTCACTCTTGTATGGCTTTTCTATTCTAGATGAATTGTATTTTATTTTTTGGCAGTGCTGAGGATTAAACCCAGGGCCTTCACACTGAGTTATATCCCCAGGTCATTTTACAGTAAAATTTTATTTTGAGACAGGGTCTTCCAAAATTGCTAAGTTGCTCAATCTGTGCCAACCTTGCAATCCTTCTGTCTCAGCTTCCCAGAGTGATGTGCACCACCATGTCCAGGTTCATATCAATTTCAGAATCAGTTTGTCAATTTTTACCTTAACCCTGAGAGATTTTTATTGAAATTCCATTAAATCTATAGATTAATTTGAGGAGAAATTGGAAATTAATATTATTGGGTTTTCAGACTTATATATGGTATGGCTCTCAATGTATATGTCTTTGTAAATTTATCTCAGGAAAAAATTATACTTTTCAGTGTACAAGTCTTTTACATTGGTCATTTTATTCCTATCTAATATTTTTGGCTATGAAAGTTTTGAAACTATTTAAAATTTTTGATACTATTTTAAAAGCCATATATGTTTATAATATATTTTGTATAGAGACCCTGTGTCCTGCTACAGTGCTTAATCCACTGGCTAATTCTATCTTATTTTGTAGATTTGTTGCATTTTCTTTATAAATTTTTATATTACTCATATGCTTTTTATTCCTTTTTCTTGGTTTATTGTACTGGAGGACATCTCAACCACAAATTTTAATTGAGATGATGGAAGCAGATGTCCTTGCCTCTTTCACAATCCAATAGGAAGCATTCAATCATTCATCATTAAATATTATGTTGACTGTAGGTTTTTCATAGATTTCCTTCTCTAGTTCAGGAAGTTGCCTTATGTAGTTGTCCCTCGATTTCTTCTGGGGTTATGTTACTGTTCAGATGTAAGTGCCTTTTTCCCCAGAGCCTTTTGTGTTCAGAGGTCGGGCTGTTGGAAAACGATTGGATTATGGTGGCGCTGAAGTGGACCTGCACCTAGGAGGTG